>PVKM010040829.1:0-13318 GCA_004027735.1 Carollia perspicillata
GGAGAGGGGAGAGGGGAGACGGATAATGTGGGGAAAAGGGTGAAGGGTTTATAGGAACAACTATAAAGGACACATGGACAAAAACAAGGGGATGTGGAAACAGGGGAGGGAGGTGGGTATAGCTGGAGCTGTGCAGAGGGGTGGGGTGAAAAGCGCACAAAACTGTCCTTGAACAACAATTAAATTCAAAAGTATTTAATTAAAGACAAACAAATTCTTCTACATTCTGCCCTGCATAGCCTCCTTCTATCAACATCCTTCATCAGAGTGGTACATTTGTTACAACTGGAGGAGAAATCATCACCCAAAGTCCATAGTTTACATTTGGGTTCACTTTTGGGTTTGACAAATGTGTTCACCTTAGTGTATCAGATTAGTTTCATTATCCTAAAAATCTTCTGTGCTTCAATTATTTGTCCCTTCTTCCCTGCAAAACCAATGGAGATCTTTGTGGTGCTGGAATAGTCCTATATTTTGATTTTGGTGGTGGTTACACAAATGTGCTTGTGATAAAATGATAGAACTGCACAAACATTGTACTAATTTCAATTTTTGGATTTTGATGTTGTACTATAATTGAGATAAAATCATTAGGGTAAAGCACTGAAGTGTATTCTCGGTACTATGTTTCTAACTCTTGTGGTTCAGTAATTATTTCAAAATAAAAAGTTTAAAATACTAAATATCTCTGCACTCAAAGAAAATATAGCACCGAATTTTCTGAGAAAGTTTTATAAAAAGAAACCCAACTTCCTTGGGATCTCTGCTCTTAGTTGTACTTAATATTGATAACTAAGCAAACATTGGTGATGTCAACAAATGGTTTCTGCCACCAAGAGTTCCCATTCTGGTTTTCAGTGAAGGGGTGAGACTTTATTCTAGTGAAGTACCTGAAGTGCTGCCTGTTCCATTGTTGCTGTTCCAGGGTTACACCTGAAGTTGGGGAAACTGTCCAGAACTTGTACTCCACTGAGACAAAGGGGAGGCTGGCTTATATGGAGAAAATTTACTGCCCCAGTCCCTAATTGGCCCCTTTCCATGCAAAGCACTCCAAAGCCACACAGATTCATCCAAATAGTACTGTCCTGATTGGCTGGCTCCATGTATTCTGATTGGTTGTTATGGAGCTGCTCTGATTGGCCACTGAAAATGAGGACATGGGTGCACAGCTCCAATTGGATCAGGAAGGTCTCAGTCCCATTGGTCAAAACAGGATTCCAGAAACTCCTTTACAAGGGTTGTTGAGATGGCAGGAACACAGGGCAGCCAGGTGACAGCCCGGTGTGTAGTTTACCTAAAATGGGGAAGTTGTGAGAGGCCCCCATGAAACAACTGCTACTAAGACTCTGATTTTGATTTTGGGCCCAGTTAACTACAAGGAGTCCTTCTACATTCTTTCTCAGGGTCAGCCGTGGTGTTCCTGTATCACAAACCAAAAGACCATATTAAAGCCACACCCCCCAAAGAAAGGTAAAAAAAAATCAACTCTGTAATGTGGTGAATTAAAAAACAATTCATTTTTATTGGAGGCATCACCTGAAGTTATTGAAAGACCAGTGGAAAACACATAGTTGCAAGCTACTAACACAAAGTTCACTCAAGAAACGATTTTAAAATGTTTATTTTCATTCCTTAAAATTATTTTAACTCCTTTTGTTCTGGCAAGGAACAGAAAAACCAATAGCTCTGAAGTTCTTAAACACAGTACAGGCATACAGCTACTAGCTTAAGGAAAGTGTTTTTAGTCCTTGTTCTGGCATTTACAGGGGATGGACTGTTTGTTACAAAGACAAAAGTCAGTCAAAAATTTAAACTTTTTATGTACTTTTTAATGTATTTTGGGTTTTAGTTCACTCTGACTTAATAGTTAAAAATAGACCCTCTAAAGATATATTCATTTTGGAGTGGGTAAAATGATCTGCCCAGTATCATGTATTCTAAAACAATTTTACATAGTGATTTATCATTTCAAATAAATAAATAAATAAACAAATAATTCAAAGGCAAAGTAATGCTTTCAGATTAAATTGCCACTGCCAACATAAAAATAAGCCATAGTATAAAATTAAATTTTGTAAGATTTTTCATGAAATTTACAATCTTCCTTTCCCTCAGACACAAGCTACCAAAGTACATGGTTTGGGAAACATCGTCATTTTGTTCTCTAACGCACAGTGGTGCTTTTAATAGCAGGATTTAAGGAAGTACGCTAGGAGATGCCTCACGGTCCAAATCAGAAAGAACAATGAAATCTGTTAGGCAGAACAGATAGCAAACCAAGGCAGCGAGGGGAAGGGAGACATTAATTCATCAGTTCTGAGCTGGGTCAGATTAAGACTACCAGAGCTCAGAAGATCACAAGAGACCAGGATAAACATCGGAGGGGAGCCTTTGAAATTCTGCGTGTATCCTTTTTATTATCTGGGACAGGAAGCCTTTGAGACTGTATGTAAATTCCAAAATCTTGAGTAGAGAGGAACGGGAGCCTAAAGGCTTGCTCCAACCATAAATCCCCTAAAACCCCAATAAGCAGGGCACTCAGACTAGTTGGGTGCCAGTTTCCAGACGTCCTGCTCAAGTGTATTTCATTAAGTTGCTTCCACATTTCCACTACACTCTTTGACTCTTGCCAGCAAGACAAGAGGAGAGGAGGGAGCCCCCTAAAGCAGGTGTTCCTGATAACATAACCCACTTACCTTTTACCGATTTTTAGTGAGAAGAGAGGGAGCGAGGGAAACATCCTCTCATTCGACCAGGACCACAACGTGATCAAATCCTCAACCCATGGATGTGCCATAACCGGGAATTGAAGTGGCGGCCTTTCGCTGAGAGGGAGAGAGACAGAGAGAGACCGATTTGTCGTTCACCTTAGGCATTCACTGGCTGATTCCTACGTGTACTATGACTGGGGATCGATCTGCAGTCTTGGTGTATCCAGGGGACGCTCTAACCGAGGACGCTCTAACCAGCTGCGTTTCCAGTGGGGCTGAAACACACTTCCATTAGGCCTGACCATCTGGTAAAGCTTGTTTGGGTCTCAGCTTCTGCCCCACAAACCCAAGCACCAGGCTCAACTGGCAGAAGCAAGAGAGGCGGAGCCTCCTCAGGTATAAGATGGTGGCCGCGTGACGCTCTGGGCTTCGCCGGCCACGACTCGGTAGGAGGAAGTCCTCCGGCCCGCCAATGGGAAGCGGAAGTGAAGGGCGGTTGGCAGCTGGGCTTTCGCTGGGCAAGGCCAGTTGAGGAGCGTAACCGCGGAAAGGCGCGTGTCGGCTCCTCAGTGGCGCGTCTCCGTCACCGCCCTTCCAACCCCGCCCGGTTGTCGCCGGCGCCGTCGCGGACTGAGCACCTCCCCTGCTGGAGCAGGAACGGGGACTGAAGCAGTGCGTGTGTGACGGCTGCGCAGCAGGTGACAGGTACCCCTGGAGTAGCGTGGGGAGGTCTCGTGGACGGGAAGAGGGTATGGGGCACGAGGCGACCCTGTGACCTGTCACCTGAGCTGCTTCTTCCCTGACTCAGTTTGTCAGCGTTCATCCTTTTTGTGCGAGTCCGCAGCTGTCCCTCAGTGATCTTCTGTATAAAGTACAGTTGCTGCTAGCGTGGCCATGGGATCTCTTTAGCCGTTTTGAGCCTTCAGCGAAGAGCTTTGAGACTTTTTTGTCCAAGCGCACTAATATGGTTGTAGACCAAGTGTGGCCTCAAGTAGGCTGAGAAACAGCAGTTTGTAGGGCTCCGATTGGAGAACAGCTTGCTCTTTCTATAGATTTTTATTTTTCCTAAAATGAGTTTGGGAGATGCATATTGGTTGCCGTTTTCATTTATTCGAGGATCTGTTGGCTGAAAATTGGGTGATCTGGTTTCACTTTCAATGTGTGACCTGCCAGAAGAATAAGGTCTGTAGATATGGCCTACAAGTTATGGATGTGAACTGTTCTTGGTATTGGCCAGAATCTCTGAGATTGCTTTACATTTCTTGCCAGATTTGAGAAATAGCATATTTTGTTCATTTGAAGTTCTAAGGTCTTATGCGTTACTGTGCTACACTATTTTCAAAACATTCCTAAAGCATTTGCCAGCTAATTTTAGTAGGGGGTTTGAAAACATTTTAAATAGCTACTTAACAACATCACACAATTCGGCATGATTGTAGCCTTTCTATTTGGCTTGCTTTTGGTAAACTTAGTTAAAACTCATTTTTATTAAAGGAAATGAACATTGCTTTGTACAGTGGCATGCCACCTTTACAACACACATTTAGCTTGGGAATAAACAACTGTGGAGAAAATTCTGTTAGATTTTTCCCCCTGCAGTTACTGTGATCATTTTCATATCAGATGAGTAGAAACTGCTTGTATCAGAAAGTAGGTTTAGCCATGACCAGTGTGGCTCAGTTGGTTGGAGAGTTGTCCCGTGTACGGAAAGGTTACAGGGTTGATTTCTGGTCCAAGCACATACGCAGGTTGTGAGTTCCATCCCTGGTTTGGGTATGTGCAAGCAGGCAACCAATCGATGTTTCTGTATCTCTCTCTCTCTCAGCAATGGAAAAAAGTCCTCAGGATAAATAAATAAATATATATAAAAGAAACTAGATTTATATGGTTTGCAATTAAGTTTAATTATTTGATAATTAAATTTACATCTATTTGATAATTAAATTTATGTCTAAAGAAGGGTACTTCCTAATATTTTTCCTCACTATCATCATATATGCTGAAGCCCAGAGGCCATCTATAAACTTACAGGGCAGGGTGTGAGTTGTCTCTTAAGAGTTTGTTAGCTAGTATCTTCGGTTTAAAAATGGAAGAAGAAAAAGTTGACAGTGACTTAGGATTTTATGTCTTTTCTGTTTTCAAAAAAAGTGAAAAGCACTTTCCATGTCATAATTTCTTAATATTTCTAATATCTTACTTAGATCAATGAGCTAGAGATAGTGTCTTTAATTTAAAATGAGGAAAATGGGCCCCAGATTAGATTTTATAGATGATACATTGGGGTCTAGAACTTTTTAAAGAGTGTGTTTTTTTTTTTCTGTCAGGACAAGCATTATAGCTATGGTCACTCAATGCCATATTGCAGATTCTGACAGCTATTATTTTTCAGGCTATTCATTTTTATAAGCAACGTTTAAAGACCAGTAATGTCAGAGTGATAAGGGACCTGGTAAAATGAAAGCATCCTCAAACAAAAGTCCCCATCAGTGAGGTTCTTACCTTTGGCTCTCTGGACAACCTTTTCCTATGGAATCAAGGAATTGGGGTGAAGGTTGGAAAGTTCTTCTTCTTCTTTTTTTTTAAAAGACTTTATTTATTTATTTTTAGACAGAAGGGAAGGGAGGCAGGGAGAGAGGGAGAGAAACATCTATGTATGGTTGCCACTCGCACGCCTCCTGCTGAGGACCTGGCCCGCAGCCCAGGCATGTGCCCTGACTGGGAATCCTACCGGAGACCCTTTGGTTTGCAGGCTGGTGTTCAATCCATGAGCCACACCAGCCAGAGCAGCAAGCTCTTCTTTAATGTATAGCTTTCCTCCCTTTTTCTTCTCTAATTGGTGTATACCTTGCCCAGGAAGTCTCTCTGGCGCTGTATTTTTTTGGCTTTGCTTTTGGTGCCACACTCCTTTCTTTCCAGTTTCTTTTGTTTATATCTCTTAATGAATGAAACCTGTATTTATTTATTTTACTTTGAGAATTTCCTATGTTCCAAAGCCAGCATAAATATGGATCTGTCAGGCTACTTGGATTGTTTGCTTTGATCCCAACTTCAGATCTGCACCCTTGGTTTCAGGTTGAAACTGTTCCTCTCTCAGCCTTCTGTGTACCCAAGGACTCTGTCCCTAGAAAATCCTTGGACTTGCCTTGGTTCTCACAAGAAAGCATTTTGTGCAGTGTGACTTTGCACAGTTTGAATTTTTACTCATTGTAAAGCCAGGGAACCAGGGGAGAGAGCATGATATTATAGAACTTATAAAACAGGCCAGTGTGAGTTCAAAGCATTGCTGTAGATTTGTTGAACGAGTTACTCAGCCTCTCTGAGTTTCCAGTTCCTTCTTTTTAAGCAGGAATGATAGTGGTAGATCCATTACACAGCATATTCATAGAGTATTTGCTGTTTTCCAGGCACTGCTCTTTGCTAAGGAAACAGTAGACATGCCTGATACCTACCCTCAAGGAACTGCAGTTTCTTGTGTGGAACAACTAGGTAACGTGTATGCAAAGCACCTGACATAGTGCTCTGCCCAGAGTAATTGCTCATTAAATGCTAATGTTTCCTCAGGGGCCTATTGTCACTCTCAGTTCCCTGGAACTCCACTATGCAGTGGTATCCAATTTCTCATCTGGAATCATTTACTTTGGCAGAGTTACCCATCTAGGCCTCTTCAGGAAAAGTAGTATAGTTCATATACTATGGACAGTTTAGAAACTTACTGACTTTGGGGAGGATTTCTTTTTCTTATTCTTTTTTTCTCTAGCCACAGAGTTTAGGTTTCCAAAGCATATTTTTGAGGACATGTGAGAACAGTGATGTATTACTAAATAACTTAGAAGATAGTTTTTAGGTTTTTTCCCTGATGATGTATTTTACTAGAACAATTCTGGTATAGTACTTGGCAGTTTACAAAGTGATTTTCATATTGCCTTTTCAATTTCACGGTGACCCGGTGTGACAGTTACTGTTACTCCCATTTTAGAGTCTGAGAGACTAAGGGCCAGAGAAGTTATGGTGACATGCTTATGGTTAACCTGCTAGTAAGTAGCAAACTCAGGAATTTATCGCAGGTTCCTGACTCTAAAATGTTTTCTTATTTCTATAACCAAGTTTGTTTTAGCATGCAGGCAGATTTCTGAGGTTGCAGTCTATGGGCCTGTCAGGGAGAGTATCTTTTTATAGTCTTAAGAGAGTTCTTTGGTGGTATGTAAAAGTTTGGGCCCTTCCTTGCACCTCTGTGGGAAATGTTAGTAACTTCTGCTAGATTCAGACAGGGCCCCACATCATCCACTCTGCACATCCCCAGTTCCCATTGCTACTAGCAGATTTCACTATCAAAAAGTCTAATTTGGTTAGCCCTAGTCTTTGCAAATGTTGATTTTTTAAAAAATACTTATTGTAAATAGGATGTTCATCTTAATTTTCTGTTTCCAAAGAAGCTGATGGAACCTGAACTTAAAACTCACATAAAAGCAACGTCTCTAGGCCTGACCAGTGTGGCTCGGTTGGTTGGAGTGTTGACCTGTAACTGAAAGATTGAGGGTTTGTTTCTCGTTTGGGGCACATGCCTTAGTTGGGGGTTCCATCCCCGGTTGGACTTCTGCGGTCCCTAGTCCGGGCACGTAGGGGAGGCAACCAGTCAGTTCCTCTCTCTTACATCGATGTTTCTCTCTCTCCCTTCCTCTCTCTCTAAAAACAATGAAAAAATGTCTTTACAACAGGGTTAAAAAAAAAGAAAGTAACTTTTCTATTTGGTATAATTTATTTTGCTTTTGACCTTTAGAGCTAGTGTGCTATATGAACAGGATGCCAACATAAATGATAATGCTTTTCCTAAAAGGAAGATACTGACTGGTTCCCTGCGATATGGACTGTCTACCCCAACAACAGATTTTATAGCTCGAATTGAGGAATTGGGGAGAGCCTTTCCAGATGTTAAGGTTCAGAAGCACAAGTTTGGTTTAGTGTTTCCTATATATTCACATCTACCTTGAGTTCTCATTAAAATAGATGGAACTTGGATGTTGGCTTTTATATAGCCCAGGGGAAGTCTGATTAGGGTTCTGTTAGACTTCTGGGAGGGAAAATCAGATCAAAGAAGTCTGCAGCTGGAGACCTTTATCTGAAATGATCTGCACACTGTGAGGATCTCAGAGTGTTTAGGGAGGCTGCTGCTACTGCTGAGAGTTTAGGAGGTCTGCATTTTTTGTCCATGCCAATTTGCCAGTGACCTCAGCTTCTTTATATTGTAGGTGAGTTCTTGTATTTCCTTCTTTTAGAACTTAGTTTGAATTTACATTGAGACCCATCATATTAGCTTCTAGGGCTCCCATAACAAAGTACTACAAACCAGGTGGCTTAGAACAACAGAAATTTATTGTCTTACAGTTTTACAGGCTAGAAATTATAATCAGTGTGTCTCAGGACCATGTTTACCCTGAAGGCTATAGGCATGGTCTTTTTCTGCCTCTTCCAGCTTCTGGTAGGTAGCCCCACGTGTTCTTCACTTGCAGTGGAATTCCAATGTCTGCCTCTGTCTTTACCTGGCGTTCTCCCTGTGCCTTCATACGGTCTGTCTCTGTGCCCAAATATCCTCTGTTTTATAACGCCAGTCATACTGGGTTAGAGCCTACCCTAATGACCTCATTTGAAGTTGATTACATCTGTAAAGACCCTATTTCCAAATAAGTTCACATTCTAAGCTACAGGGGGTTAGGACTTCAACATATCTTTTTTGGGGGACACAGGTCAATCTGTAACACCCATCAGTGACATTTTCATCTGTCTCAGCTTTATTTCCTCTTTTGCTACATAAAGTACAGTTGTGTGCCACCTGTTGTGCCGCTCTGTGCGGTACAGATGCCTCAGGAAAGGGTCTGTAGGGGAGAGGGTATGCGGTGATCTATACAACCTTAGTACGTGTCCATCACTCAGGAAATACCTGTTCAATTATCTACATAGTAGGTGCCGTCATGTTATTTTGTGCCTCTGAGTATTAAGATTCCAGTTTAAACATTTCCTTCTAGCAAAACTTTCTTTTTCTTTTTCAGGGGTTTGCTGTAAAATGGGACTTTTGATTTTATTCACTGGATTGTGGCTGTTTACCTCAGTCAAGGGAGATTCAAAAGCCATTACAACCTCTCTTACGACGAAATGGTTTTCCACTCCATTGTTGTTGGAAGCCAGGTAAGAAGACATTTGTTTCTTTCACATGTTTGAGCAAAATATACACTCTACTAATGAATATTCAGGAGGTTTTCATGAAGTGAGATCATCATCATCAAATGCATTTAGTTAGAGCCTCTTTCAGTGTGCTCTGCTTTTAGAACATAAACTCTATCTTAAATAACATAGGGCCATACTGTATTGATTCATAGTGATATTTAAGATTTCTTTAGACAAATGTATTGAGTTGGTTAAATTATTATGTTATCTTTCAGGAAAAGTATACATGGTAATAGGGGAAGAGAGAGTCACTTCCACTTAACTTCATAAGAGTTATGTACTTAAACCAAATTTTCTATTTACTTATTTAAAAAGAGAACGAGCTTGGAAAGGTGTGATTAAAGAGCACATGCTCCTTCTAAAAACTTGGGAGAAGAGAGTGTAGAAGGGAAACCAAGGAAATGGCCAGATTTTATCTCCTCTAAGATGAACTCATTCTACATTTGAACATTTTCTGAAGAGCAGGATATATTCTAATGAAATCAAGATGTTATCTTACAATTAGAATTGGTAGCATCTTTTCATTTTTAGTGTTTCAGAAAACAATGACAGGTCTCCAAATTGATGGCTTCTTTTTTTAAAATTTATTTATTTATTTTTATTGTTGTTCAAGTTAAGTTGTCTCCATTTTCCTGTCACCAGTATACCCTATCCCACCCACCCCCACCTCCCACCTTCAATCCCAACCCCCTTTGGCTTTGTCCATGGGTCCTTTATACATGTTCCTTGATGATCCTTACCCTTCTTACCCTTATTATCCCCCTTCTCCTTCCCCTTTGGTCACTGTCACTTTGTTCCTTATTTCAGTGTCTCTGGTTATATTTTGCTTGCTTCTTTGTTTTGTTGATTAGTTTCCACTTATATGTGAGATGGTATGGTATTTGTCTTTCACTGACTGGCATATTTCGTTTAGCATAATGCTCTCCAGTTCCATCCATGCTGTTGTGAAGGGTAGGAGCTCCTTTCTGTCTGTTGCATAGTATTACATTGTGTAAATGTACCACAGTTTTTTGATCCACTCATTTACTAATGGGCACTTAGGTTGCTTTCAGCACTTGGCTACTATAAATTGTGCTGCTATGAACATTGGGGTGCATAGGTTCTTTTGAATTGGTGTTTCAGGATTCTTATGGTATAATCCGAGCAATGGAACTGCCAGGTGAAAATGCAATTTTATTTTTAGTTTTTTGAGGAAATTCCACACTGTTTTCCATAGCGGCTGCACCAGTCTGCATGCCCACCAATAGTGCACTAGGATTCCCTTTTCTCCACACCCTCACTAGCACTTGTTGTTTGTTTATGACGGCCATCCTGACCAGTGTGAAGTGGAATCTCATTTTTTTTTAATTTGCATCTCTCTGATGGCTTGGGATGCTGAGCATCCTTACATATGTCTCTGTGCCCTCCGTATGTCCTCCTTGGAGAAGTGTCTGTTCAGGTCCTTGCCCATTTTTTAATTAGATTGTTTGACTTCCTAGAATGGAGTCCCATGAGTTCCTTATATATTTTAGAGATCAAACCCTTGCCTGAGAAATCATTGACAAATGTTTTCCCATACGGTTGGTTCTCTATCCATTTTAATGCTATTTTCTTTAGTTGTGCAGAAGCTTTTTATTTTGATGAAGTCTCATTTGTGTATTCTTTCTTTTTATGTCCCTTGCTCTAGCGGATGTATCAGTGAAAATATTGCTGCATGGGATATCTGAGATTTTTCTGCCTATGTTCTCTTCTAGGACATTTATAGTGCCACACTTCTATTTAAGTCTTTTATCCACCTTGAGTTTATTTTTGTGTATGGTGTAAGTTGGTGCACGAGTTTCATTTTTTTGCACGTAGCTGTCCAGTTCTCCCAACACCATTTGATGAAGAGGCTATTTTTACTCCATTTTATTTTCCTGCCCCCTTTGTCGAATATGAATTGACCACGGAGACATGGACCTATTTCTGGGCTCTCTATTCTGTTCCATTGATCGATGTGTCTGTTCTTTTGCCAGTACCAAACTGTTTTGATAATGGTGGCCTTGTAATATAGTTTGATATCTGGTACTGTGATTTCTCCTACCTTGTTCTTTTTTCTCAAAATTGCTACAGCTATTCGGGGTCATTTTATGGTTCCATGTAAATTTTTGAAGTGTTGATTCTATATCTGTAAAATATTTTATTGGTATTTTAATAGTAATTGCATAGAATTGTATATCGCTTTGGGTAGTATGGACATTTTGATGATGTTAATTCTTCCAATCCATGACCATGCTTCCATTTGTTTATGTCTTCCTTAATTTCTTCCTTCAGTGTTGTGTAGTTTTCTGATTATTGGTCTTTTACGTTCTTGGTTAGGTTTATTCCTAGATACTTTATTTTTCTTGTTGCTATAAGATATGGGATATTTTTCCTGATATTTTGTTGTTGGTGTACAAAAATGTGTTTGATTTCTGAATATAGAGTTCGTATCCTGCTGCTTTGCAAAATTCACTCATTAGGTAGAGTAGTTTTTTGGTGGAGTCTAGAGAGTTTTCTATATACACTCTCATGTCATCTGCAAACAATGACAGTTTTACTTCCTCCTTTCCAATTTGGATGTCTTTTATTTCTCTTTCTTGTCTAATCACTGTGGCTAGGACTTCCAACAGTATATTGAATAGAAGCGGTGAAAGTGGACAACCTTGTCTTGTTCCTGATCTTCGTGGAAAAGCTTTTAGTTTTTGTCCATTGAGTATGATGTTGGCTGTAGGTTTCTCGTATATGGCCTTTATGATATTGAGGTATGTTCCATTATCCCACTTTGTTGAGTGTTTTTTATCACAAATGGTCCTATACCTTATCAAGTGCTTTTTCTGCATCAATTGCTATGATCATGTGATTTTTGTCTTTACTTGTGTTTATGTGATATATTATGTTTATTGATTTGTGAATGTTGTACCATCTTTGCATTCCTGGGATGAATTCCATTTGATCATGGTGTATGATCTTTTTAATGTATTGCTGGATGCAGTTTGCCAATATTTTGTTGAGGATTTTAGTGTCTATGTTCACAGTAATATTGGCCTGTATGAACATACAGGTGAACTTTGGCCTGGTGATTTTCTTTCTTTGTCGTGTCTTTATGTGGTTTGGGGGTTAGAATGATGCTGGCTTCATAAAAACAGTTTAGGAGTCTTTGTTCTTCTTGTATTTTCTGGAATAGTCTGACAAGGATAGGGGTTAACTCTTTATTTATTTTAAAATATTTTATTTTTAGAGAGAGGGGAAGGAAAGGAGAAAGAGAGGAAGAGAAACATCAATGTGTGGTTGCCTCGCACACACCCCCTACTGGGGGTACAACTTGAGTCCCAAACCAGGCATGTGACCTGACTGGGATTCCAGTAGGGGACCCTTTGGTTCGCAGGCTGGTGCTCAATCCACTGAGCCACACCAGCCAGGTCGGGGTTAACTCTTTTTTAAATGTTTTGTAAAATTCTCCTGTGAAACTGTCCGGTCAGGGCTTTTGCGTGGTGGGAGTATTTTTTATTACTGCTTCAATTTCATTAGCTGTTACCAGTCTATTCAGGCTTTCTGCTTCTATTTCATTCAGTTTAGAAGATAATATTTTTTAGAAATTTGTCCATTTCACCCAGGTTTTCACATTTCTTGGTATATAGTTCTTAGTAATCTTTCACCATCCTTTGTATTCCTCTGGTATCAGTTGTAATCTCTCCTCTTTCATTTTTGGTTGTGTTTATTTGGGTCCTCTCTCTTTTTTTCTTGATGATGCTGAATAAAAGCTTGTTGACTTTGTTTATCTTTTCAAAGAACCAGCTCCTGAATTCATTGATTCTTAGAGTTGTGCTTTTAGTCTCTATGTCATTTAATTCTGCTCTGATCTTGGTTATTTCCTTCCTTCTACTAGCTCTGGGCTGTCTCTGTTGTTGTTCCTCTAGTTCTTGTAGGCGTAGTGTTAGGTTGTTAGTTTGAAATGTTTCTATCTTTTTTAGGTAAGCCTGTATTGCTATGAACTTCCCTCTCAGGACTGCCTTTGCTGTGTTCCATAAATTTTGGGTTGTCATAAGTTCATTTTCATTTGTTTCCAGGAACTTTTTGATTTCTTCCTTGATTTCATTCCTGACCCATTCATTGTTTAATAGCATGCTATTCAGTCTCCATGATTTTGAGTGTTTCGGGTTTTTTTCCTTGGGGTTGGTTTCTAATTTCAGACCCTGTGGTCAGAGAAAATGCTTGGTATGATTTCAATTTTCTTGTATTTGTTGAGGCTTGTTTTGTGTCCTATCATGTGGTCTATCTTTGAAAATGTCCCATGTGCGTTTGAATAGAATGTGTATTTAGCTTCTTTTGGATGCAGGGCTCTATATATATCAGTTAAGTCCATTTCATCTAGGGCATTGTTCAATGCC
>PVKM010040830.1:0-13331 GCA_004027735.1 Carollia perspicillata
AGACATAACAAACCTTGGCGGGTGCTTGTTCAGTAACAGCTTGACGCTGCTGAACACTGGAGTGGCCAGTGACACTTGGCGTTTTTAATCTTTTCAAAAAGCATCTTCCTCAAGAGAATCCTGTGTGGTGACAGCGGTGATTTTAGTAGCACTTGTTTACAAACTTGCAAAACACTGCGCATCTCTTTGAGTTGAAGATTTCACAGGCAAAGTAAGGCACGTGCTCCTCTTAGAACAGGGGGCTGTGAGGGTTGTTCTTATGCAAACAGCAGGTTGTCAATCAATCAACATGGTATCACAATTGTTACCATTTTGACTTAGCAGTTAAAGTGACTTTATTGAAAAAAAGTTACTTATTACTATCATCTTTGTTGTCTTCAATTGAAACAAGTACTTTTCAAATCATACAGCAAAATTTAAATTTTAAAAATAAGGACAACATGCATATCTTAACCCAGTCATGTCAGAGTCCATAATTTATGGGCACTTCACACGCTACACACACACACACACACACACACACACCCTCTAATCATCTTTATTACATACAGGGTGGGGCAAAAGTGTAGTAGAAATTTAAAAGTGTACTTGGAGATTGAAGCTGGCACTCTGCATCAGCCCCCGGTGGCTGCCTGCTGGCTTCCTGACTCCAGACTATCACCTGTTGGCTAGTTAGTTGATTCCCTTCCCCGGGCCCTGGATGCTCTCCTGCTGTGCCTTTGTCCTGGGTCCGGGACCATTTCCCTTGCTTTCTTATGTACTTGGCTTTCACAATTACGTATCTCCTGCTTGTATCACGAGATCTCTCCCCTCCCCACTTTGTTGCGAAGTTATTTGGCCACCCACCTGGCCCCTCCTCAGTGCCCAGAATTTGGAGGCTGTCTCCTCTGGGCCCACGCGTGTAATAAAGGCTTGCTCCGTCACCCCATACCGTGTAAGAGTTCGTTTTTCCGTTTTCCCGTAACAAAAGTAGGTTCACAGTTACGAGTACATGAAACACAGTTTATTCTTGTATTATTATTTGCTAATTACTGTATTAATTTTCCATACAATCAACTGTAAACCTACTTTTTTAAAGATTTTATTTATTTATCTTTAGAGGGGAAGGGAAGGAGAGAGGGAGAGAAATATCAATGTATGGTTGCCTCTCGTGCATCCCCTGCTGGGAACTGGCCTGCAACCCAGGCATGTGCCCTGACTGGGAATCAAACCGTGATTGTCTGGTTCGCAGGCCCACACTCAATCCACTGAGCTACACCAGCCAGGGCTGCAAACCTACTTTTGCCTCACCCTGCACTGTGAGGGAAGTGTTTCCCAGGAGCACACGCAGCAGCCTACCTGCAGCATTCTGACATGTTGCCTACACCCAATTTTGACAAAAAGCAAAACTTTTTTCTTCTAACTCTTTCAGGATCCCGATAGTTTTAAAAATTACTAGATCTATAGTTCCTCCCACCTCTAAAATTACAAAGTTAAACTTTCCTGTCTTCTCTTTCATTTCCTGAGAAGGTCTGCCCTGTTGCTATGAGGAGCCCCTCTCTCTCGACGAGTGCTGTACAATGCGTCCCCTTTTATCCTCTCTGAGATTTAGTTGTCTTTTTACTGCGTCATCAGTTTCTTCCTCTCTATTGGCTCTTTCCCATCAGCACATAAGCGTGTTTTGGTTTTGCTTATGTTAAAAAAAATCCCTTTAGATGTTATGTTCCCCTTCAAGAGTCACTCCATGTCTTTGCGTTAATTCATAGGAAAAATTTTCAAACAAAATTCTCACATTTTTATCTTCCATTTATTGCCCCCGACTAACCTTTTGTTCCTGTCTCCATCAGGGCACTGATATTGTTGTCACAACCACTGGCATCAAACTCCACATTGTTAAATCTGTGAATTTTTCCGACCTCATCTTTAACTGGTTCTCAGTATCGTTTAATATGGTTGCCTATTTCCCTGTTCCTGAAACACTCTTGCAGCTCTTCATTGTGTGGTGGTTTTCCTTCTGCCTCCTTAGCAAGTCCTTCTCAGACTCCTTTCTTATTCCTAGGCATCTAGTTGACCTCAAATTTTGGAACACTCCAGAGCTTGGTTCTGTGTTCATTTATCACCTTCTGAGGGGGAGCAAGTGATAATAATACACGAGGTGATCCAGGGAAGTTGTCCAGGAGAAATGGGCCATTCTGCTCATTTCCCATCTTTGCCTGGGGAGCCAGCCGAGTCGGCCAAGACGGCTTAGCAGGAATACATGTAGCGAACGTGGATGAGAAAGTGGAAGAGACCGACAGTGCCAAATGCAACCAGAAGTTAAGTGAAATGAAGAGTGAGCTAGATCCACTGGATCTTTTGACACGAAGGTTATTAGAGACCTTAGAGAGAACCAGTTCTTGGCCAGGTGAGAGTGGATTGAGCTGTGAGTAGTGAAGCAGCAGAGAGAGAGGGAAGAGACCACAGTCAGACAATTAGGTACTAATATATTTTAAAATTCATCTGAATAAGTGGTGTGATTTATGTGTATATGTAAGTTAACTTTAATCAGACCCTAATGGAAGGTTAGTTAGCACTTATGGGAGGAATTTAGTTAGGAATCTAGACTACTGAGGCACTAAGGCAAACTGTTCAAATCTCACCTCAGTCTACTCTAGATAATTAGTGTAATGATCTTAGAAATAAACATTCTTTTTGTTCAATGAGTAGCATTCACAATATGTGGCAGAAACAGAGATCGCATGGGTTCTGCCATCCCCACCTGGAAAAAATTAAAGACTCCAGCAAACCCAATAGCCTAATGTCTTTTAACTGGAGCCTAGATCTATAGCTCATTTGTTCCTTCGTGCTCCCAAGTACGGGGCTGTAATGCCTAACTAACCCAACTAGAAATCCTGCAGAGTATCCTGGTGTCTGCTTCAGAGTAAACTTTTCATACAAGTGCCAAAGGACAGCAATTAAGGACTTATGGGAACGGGTTGAATGAATTGTGTGCCAATCTTCTAATAAATATTTGTACATGTAGCAGATTTCACACTGAGACTCACATTGAATATAACATACCACCCACAAGTGAGGTTATAAGGAGGAGCCATGAAGCCCTACCTGTCTCTTAGTGTTGGAGCCTGCACATGTTTACCAAAATACCCTGATCGTTGTCGAAATGCCAGTCTGGCTTGAAGTCACGTAGTAGCAACTTTCCAGAGAAGTGGAGCTATGAAAGGAAAGAGAACGGTAGGCAGTAGATGGAGGGAGAGAGACCCACACTCAGGAAAGTTGTTTTCGTGTTTATTTCCTTGTGTTTCTAAGTGGAAGGGATACCAGTATGTTTAAACATTAATGAAAGAATCCTGGAGAAGGCAAATGATTTACGATAAAAAATAAAAGAGAAGAAACGGTACCTGGCAGCAAAGAAGCCGAGGAAGAAGGGACTTACAGCAAAGGCAGGGAAAGCCTTAAAAATAATGGATTCCCTATTTTAAACAGAGGGGAGGACAGGAGGATGGGGCAGTACTGGGTGGCTTTGAAGGGTTTTCTGACAAGTATTTGAAAGCAGCTTCGATTTCTCCCTGAGATGAAATACCATGTAAAGTCATCCTGTAGGTTTGAGGGGAGTAATAGATAATTCACAGATTTTAAGTTTACCAAATACAGAATCCATCAATAGGAATTCAGTGTGATCTTTAGAAGATCTGGTGTTGGTTATTCTGAAGATATCCGTACTGTGCTTGTATAAGAAAATAAAAGGAAAAAAATCTATGAATTCATGGTGGAAATTTTACTCTCTCCTACAGTTTTGTTGTTTCCGGTGCTCAAAATGGAGAAGGTATTTAATCAGTTGATGTGAGAATTAGACCACTGCCTTGTAAAGAAGCCGGTAATGTCACCACAGAAACACGTCCCTAAGCGCGCTTCCACCCTTGAGGCCATGCCCTAATTTCCATGTGGGGAGGGGCAGGAAGGGAGCAGGTCAGTATGAAAAGTATCAATGAATTTTATTTCTTTTCGCTTTTCTTTTCTTATTGTATTTCCCAAGTAAAGTAATTCGGGAAAGGAACTAGCTTGCTTTTACCTGGTTCTGAATTTATGTCAATCCAGCTTTGGGGTTATTGTTTGTTTTGCAGCTGTCATTCTAGCTTCTATTATACTCCATTTCAAAGCCAACACCTTAAATCATTATCTCTTAGATGCCGGTCATATGGGAAAGTACCTGCTATAAATTGCTGGAGAGCAAAGTTTTTAGTTTCTATAACAACAACTATTTCTTTTTCTGAACATTAAATTGAAATAGTGCTTAGCTTCAGTTTTCTATTTAGCTTGTTACCCTATATGAAGCTTCACAAAAGCAACATTTGACAGGGAGGTTATATGCAAAACACAAAGGTTAGAAAGTATGTGAATTGCCTGTACATATGGTCTGGGGTTTGGGTAGTATCGAGACTGAGAAATCTGGAGTATTTCATCTTGATTATCACGCCGTGTGGAATGCTTCGGGTGCCTCTCCACATGGTGGGAGATGTGGGAGAACGCTGGCAGAGGCTCTCCCTTCCCACCCAGTTTAACTGATCGAGACAGGGCAATTTCGTTGGAAGTGTCTGCTGGCAATCTGTAGGTCTCAGCTTGCTCCTCTGTGCCTTGCTGAGAGAAAGAGCTGTTGGAAGGGAATCAAGGCATGAAACTTTTGCTGCTCTAGTTTAAAGCTCATGAAAGCAAATGAATCTCCAGGGCACTAATCCTTTCACCTTGGTAAACATGCAACAAATCTACACGAAAGAAAAGCTGAAAGACATCCCATTTCTCCTCCTGCAGCAACTCAGATACCTGTAGGCTCCAGACTGACTAATAGGTGTCTCCTGAGTCTCCACAGGAGGAAAAACATCCTAAGAAAACAAAAAAAGACAGAAGTCTGAGGGTAGAAAAATTCACAAAAGCCCATGAAGCCCAAAGTTTCTCTGACAAGAAGCCATGTGTTCTTTCTGTCCCTACCACACATGTAAAGATGGTTTGATAGAAACCAACATGGGTTGCTAATAGTCATTTTGCTTTATTTTTAAACTCACAACAGGATTCAGGCTTTGTGTTGTGTTACTTTTTAATCAACCCCGTTCCTTCCCAGTTACTGGCACAAACTCCCTCAGCAACTCGCTGTGTCAGGGAGTGACTTTGAGAGGCAATCTATTACACTTGAGCTGAAGGATTTTTTCCCCTGCAGATCTGTTTACCAATTTTAATTATTGATTGAAAATTATTTGCAATGGATAAAAATACATACTGAAGGTAGGAGACGAAAACACAACACACCTCCAAACCAAAAGATTTTTTTCTCTGAATTGCACGTTTCTTTCAAGATACTGGTATGGATCGTCAGTGTATCTGAGGACATTTGGCCATCTGTGCCAGTGCGTTCATGTCCGGAAATCTAATATCAGGGCAAACGAGTGGTTCTATCAAGCCCTTATCAGCAAACAGGAACATGAAAAATAGCATTTGATATATAGTCCCTAGAGGAAGTGGGGAGGCAACCTGGCAACAAATTACAGGAAAACTCCAATTATGGATGTTATACCAAGATTTTAATCAATAGAGCTGTGACTTTTCCTCACCAGGGACATATCACTTGGTGAAATACCTGAACTTACTTTTAAAATCAGGCTTCTGGGCAGTGGGGAAAAGAAAGAGGGAGGAGGTGAGAGGCTTGCTCTACATCTAATCCTAATATCTTTAAAGAAAATAAGGGAGATTCACTCTGGGGATGAAGCTAGGAAACCTTCAGAATAAAAGTGCCCTTTCTGAGTAATAGAAAGAAAAGATCCCCTCCGCCCCACCAGGACAAAGATTTCACTCAACACAGTAAAAACAGTTTTATGTCCCCCCCCAATGTAAGGATGAGAAACCCTTTGACAACTTCCACTATTACCTGCCATTTCTACTAGAAACCATTAGCACAGGTTTCAGAATGGTGTGGATTTTTTGTTACCTGCAAATAAGACAATGTAGCTGGAGGATTGAATTTTCTCCCTTGCTTCTCTGGAGACAGACTCAGACACTGAAGGTCCCAGATTAAAAATATAATAAAAACTTGACAGTCTGTCATTTCAAAGTCATGGGAATAAGTCTTTTTCTTACAGAAGGGAAGGGGGTAATGATGATTAGGAAAATGGAACCTGAGAACATACCAAACCTTATAAATCCAGGGTACGTGTGTCTGAAAGCTGGAAGCATGATGATCAAGAGGAGACATAACATCACCCAGTTTTGCCAAGAAACCTGAACAGAAGATTACAAGTATTTATATGAGATGATCCCTTTGAGGGCCTATGGACACTCTTATACAAGATGTTCATCTACTGTGCTGTCACTACCTTTAGTTAACTCAATCCACTTCAGTATCCGTCATGTTGACCTCTTGTGTGGCTGCAGAGAATGAAGGGATGGGGTAGCAAAGGGATGTGTGGACTTTCCACAGCTGGACTGTGTTGGCAAAAGGTAAGATGTCGTCAAGTCACAGTGGAGCCTGATTCTAAGGTACAACAGGGTAACCACAGAGAAGGAAGTATTGGCCCAGAGGGAAGGGGCGTGACGGAGAGGGGCTGTTGGTGCTGAGCAAGACAGAGAGGCCTAAGATGAAATCATCTTCTTCCTCATTATAGCAAGAATGACTCATGAAAGGAAATATGGGAGAGATGAATGCTTGGATTACTTAAACTATATCTTTTCAGAACTTTCTTCATTAGAGCCTTTGACAGCATCTTCCAGGTTATTCAGTTTCTAGCCAAAATGTTCAGCCAGGAGATTTTCTAACAAAGTGATTATCAACCAGTGAGTGGTACAAGGACCACCAAGTAGAGCCGAAAAGAAAGGCTAGAGTTGAAAAAATACTTCCCTGCTCTACAAAGACCCAAGATGGTGGTGGAGAAGTAAATAGAAGCTACACTAACCTCCTCCCCAGACCAATCTGGAATTACAACTAAATAGTAGGGAAATCGTCCTGAGTAACCAGCTGAACACTAGCTGGAGAGAAGCGTTATAATGAGGGACATATGGAAAAAAACATTTCACCACAATGACTGGTAGGGAGTGCCAAAGAGGGGTGAGAGGGCTGGCTGGATTCCCACAGGTGGCAGCTGAAGTTCAGAGGGAAATTTCAGCTGCCAGAGGGTTCCCCCTGAGAAGTATAGGTTCTAAACCCCAAGCTGGGCTCCCCAGCTTATATCAACAGAGCCAGGAAAGGGACCCAAATAATATCTAGCTGTGAAAAGTAACAGGGTACCGGTCTGCCCAGTAGAGACAGCTGCAGATACAGAGAGCCTCTTAAAGAGCCAACACACAAAATTTTGTTTGCAACCATTTACCCTGGGCTCTGGCTGAGGAAGGGTAGAGTGGGCTAGAGACATGTGAGAAGAGTCTAGGTGGGGGACTCTGGGGAGGGCACTGAAGGAATAATCACCAAGATCCCAGTGCTTAGTCATTCCCCATATTGCAGAGGCCATCTTCTTAAGCAGAGAACTCCCTTCTATGTGGCATCCCACTGAGGGGAAGTAACAGCCCCACCCACAAGAACTATTCTGTCTCACCTGGTGGAGCTTAAGCCAGGCTGCAGAGTACAGCTTGAGGCTATACTATGAATTAAGCTTAACAACTAAGGCAGATCTCTGGGAGCTCTGAGACTTTAGCTGTCCCTCCTGCAGGCCTGGTCCTGGTAAAAGTTGGCCTCAATGCACAGCCTGGTTCTTTCTGCATGACCCAGGCCCAGCACAGGGAGCTACACACTGTGGATTGCTGACAGCCCCTAACACATTGCTCAGGGCCAGTCACCAGCAGCATCTAACAAAGGCCTATACCAGAGTCTTTGAAGATCTACCTAATAGATCGAAAAAAATACAAAGAAGCAGCCAAAATGGGAAAACAAAAAACAGACCCTAAATGAAAGAACCAGAGAATTCTCTGGAAGAAGAACTAAATGTAACAGAGGGAAACAATTTATCAGATAGAGAGTTTAGAGTAATGATTATAAGGATAATCAACACCATGAGAAAAGACATAGAAATCATAAAAAAGGACAAGTTGGAAATAAATGCAATATTCAAAATAAATAATACACTGGAAGGAATGAACAATAGGTTAGATGAAGCAGAGAATCGAATCGGTGATTTGCAAGACAAGGTAAAATAAAACAAAACACCCAAGCAGAGCAGATAAAAGAAAAAATAGGATTAAAAAAATGAACAGAGCTCAAGAAACATTTTCGAAAACATGAAGTGTAGCAACATCTGCATCATGGCAATACTGGAAGGAGAAGAGAGTGACCAAGCGATTGAGAACTATTTGAAGAAATAATGAGAGAAAACTTCCCTATTCTGGTGAAGAAAAAAGACACACAAGTCCAGGAAGCTCAGAGAGTCCCAAACAAGTTGGAACCAAAGAGGCCCAGGCTGAGACACATCATAATTAAAATGGCAAAGCTTAAGACAAGGAGAGAATCCTAAAGCCGCAGCAATCAGATTTTAAGAAGAAATAAAAGGCATCCAAATTGGAAAGGAGGAAGTAAGACTGTTTTATTTGCAGGTGACATGATACTGTACATAGAGAACACCAAACATTCCACCAAGAAACTACTAGAACTGATAAATGCATTCACCAAAGTAGCAGGATACAAAATTAATTTCCAGAAATCAGTTTCATTTTTATGTGGCAATAATGAACTAACAAAAAAGAAAATTAAGAAAACAATTCCATTCACAATTACTTCAAAAAGAATAAAATACCTAGGAATAAACCTAACCAAGGAGTTAAAAAACCTGTACTCAGAAAATTACAAGACTGAAGAAAGCAATTAAAGATGATACAAATAAGTGGAAGTACATACTGTGCTCATAGATAAAAAGGATTAACATCATTAAAATGTCCATTATACCCAAAGCAATCTATAGATTCAATGCAATTCCTATCAAGATTCCAATGATGTGCATCACAGAACTAGAACAAATGTTTCTAAAATTTATGTGGAACCACTAAAGGCCCCGCATCACAACAGCAATCCCGAGAAAGAAGAACAAAGTTGGAGGAATCATGCTACCTAATATTAAACCATACTATAAAGCTATAGTATTGAAAACAACACGATACCGGCACAAAAATAGACAAATAGATCAATGGAGCAGAATAGAGGGTCCAGAAATAAACCCACATCTTTACAGTTAATTAATATTTGACAGAGGAAGCAAACACCTACAATGGGCTAAAGATAGTTTATTCAATATATAGTGTTGGAAAAATTGGACAGATACATGCAGAAATATGATACCAGACCACCTTCTTCCACCACACACAAGAATAAATTCAAAATGGATAAAAGACTTAAATGTTAGACCTGAAACCATAAAAATTATAAAAGAAAATATAAGCAGCAACATCTCAGACATTGCTCATAACCATATTTTATCAAACGTATATTCCTTGTCAAGGGAAACAAAAGGAAAAGTAAACAAATGGAGCTACATTAAACTAAAAAGTGTTTGCACAGCAAAGGAAAACATCAACAATAAAAAAGACATCCCACAGAATGGGAGAACATATTTGCTGATACATCTGATAATATCCAAAGTTTATAAAAAAACTTACAAAATTTAACATCAAAAATACAATCAACCCAATTAAAAAAATGGGCTAAGGACCTGAATGGACACTACTCCAAAGAGGACATACAGATTGCCAATAGACATATGATAAGATGATCAATGTCACTAATCATCATAGATATGAAAATTAAAAACAAAATGAGATATCATCTCACACCTGTCAGAATGGCCATTATCAACAAATCAACAAACAACAAGTGCTGGTGAGGATGTGGAGAAAGGGAACCCCCTTGAGTACTGTTAGTAGCAGTGCAGGTTGGTGTGGCCACTGTGGAAAACAGTATGGAGAGAGCTGGAAAAATTAAAAATGGAACTGCCTTTTGACCCAGTGATCCCATTTCTGGGAAATTATCCAAAGGAGCCCAAAACACTAATTTGAAAGAACATAAGCACCCCTATATTCATTGCAGCATTATTTACAATCACCAAGATATGGAAGCAGCCCATCATTAGATAGTGGATAAAATAAATATGGGCCATTTACACAATGGAATAGTACTCAGCCATAAAAAAAGAAGAAAGTTTTACCCTTTGTGACACTATGGATGGACCTGGAGAACATTATGCTCAGTGGAATAAGCCAGTCAGAGAAAGACAAATACTATGTGATCTCACTCACATGTGGAATCTAATGAACAAACTGAACTAACAAGCAAAATAGAGACAGACTCACAGATGGAGAGCAGGATGACAGCTAAGGTGGGGTGGGAGGTTAGGGAGTGGAGGAATTGAGCAAAAAGAAAAAAGGATGCATGGACATGGACGACAGGGTGGTGATTGCACAGGGAAGTGGGGTATAAGGGGACTAAATGGTAATGGAAAAATATAATTAAAAAAAAGAAAAATACTTCCCTAACCAAAACCTTGATATTCTCTTCTGTTTCCTCTCACTTCTTATTCATTTCACATATACTTGTTCATAATGAGACTGGAATGTAGCAAGATAATTTTTTGGAATATTTGTGTTTTTCTTCTGAACCCTTGTGACTTTCCCCCAAGTCAGCCAGAGGCAAGCACATTGCCTTGAGGAGAAGTCAATTTTGGATATTTGTTTTTAATTTCTAAAACAGTTTCTAGAGAATCAAAAGAAAGGGCCTAGGGGAAGCAAATAATGAAGTACAGGCCATAAAAATAGAACAGATAAAAGAGTCGAGGAGTAGGGAAAACATGCAGGAGGAAGGCTTGGGCAGGACAGGCCTGGAGGCCCCAGAAGGGAGGGGGTCACAGTGGACTGTAGAGAGCACCTTTGACCTGTGCCGGCGGCCTTGTGGAAAGCTGAAGGCTGCCTCTTAGGATTCCAGGAGCACAGCACAAGTGCTGGGAAGAGAAGTGCATGGAATGTTCTTTGTGATGCTGTGAAGGGAGGACCTTCATTCAGCAGCTGCAGGCCCATCCCTGTGATTCCTCTGCAGAAGGACCCTCACTGTGCCTGGGACTTCATCAGTTCATCTGGCCTGACTTGCAGGAACTACTCCCCTCTCCGTTTTCTTTTGCACAAACCCCAAACATGCATAAGCTCTCAAAACAGAAAACAAGGTTATCTATATCCTGTCAACAGTGGTGGCTTCAAAGTGTCGAGGGAACCCTCAGGGCAAGATGACAGTGGCAAAAGAAGTATTACAACTTTCCTGAGCTTATGTGGCAGGCATTCGGGTGCCTAGGGTTCCCAGAACATAAGGCACAGGAACAGCTCTCATGCAGGGTGTAACTGTGGGAGTACAGGGTGGGGGATCGAGAATAAACAGATAACCATAATGAAGTAGAAGGAATATTTATATACATACATATGTGTGTGTGTGTGTATCTTTCAGCAATGTTTATAAAAGTAGTAACACATACTTTAAAAAGTTCTAGTATGTACCTTGATTTGATCATGGGTTGAACGCACGTCAGCTAAGAAATCAGATTTACTTTTTTTTTGTGGTTGTTCAACCACAGTTGTCCCCAATTTTCCCCCGACCACTCTCCCACACCCTATCCACACCCATCTCCCACACTCAATACTACCTGCCATTGGCTTAGTCCATGTGTCCTTTATACATGTTCTTTGCCAACCCTTCCCCTTCTTTCCCTTGTTATCCCCCTGTCTGCTCTGGTTACTGTCAGTTTGTTCTTTATTTCAATGTCTCTGGTTATATTTTGCTTGCTTATTTAGTTGATTAGGTTCCACTTATAGGTGAGATCATATGGTGTTTGTCTTTCAATGCCTGACTTATTTCACTTAATATATTGCTCTTCAGTTCCATCCATGCTGTCTTGAAGGGTAGGAACTCCTTCTTTCTTTCTGCTGCATAGAATCCCATTGTGTAAATGTACCACAGTTTTTTGATCCACTCATTTTCTGATGGGCACTTAGGCTGTTTCCAGCCCTTGGCTATTATAAATAAACCTACTGTAAACATTAGGGTGAATAGGTTCTTTTAAATTGGTGTTTCAGAGTCCTTAGGATATAATCCCAGCAGTGGAATTGCTGGGTCAGAAGGCAGTTCCATTTTTAGTTTTCTGAGGAGATTCCATACTGTTTTCCACAGTGGCTGCACCAGTCTGCATTCCCACCAACAGTGCACCAGGGTTCCCTTTTCTCCACAACCTCCCAGCACTTGTTTGTTGATTTGGTTATGATGGCAATTCTGACTGATGTGTTTTTCATTGTGGTTTTAATTTGCATCTCTCTGATGGCTAGTGATGCTGAGCATCCTTTCATACATCTCTAGGACCTCTGTTTGTCATCTTGGAGAAGTGTCCATTCAGGTCCTTTGCCCATCTTTTAATCAGGTCGCTTGTCTTTGTAGTGGAGTTGTGGTAGTTCTTTATATATTTTGGAGGTACACACACACACACACACATATTTTGAAATGTGACTGGATATAAGGTTATACCATTTATCTTAGGCTTGAGCCATGGAGTCTACTTTTTTTTAACCCTCACCCAAGGGCTTTTTACATTGATTTTAGACAGAGAGGGAGGGAGAGAGAAAAACATCAATTGGTAGCCTCCCATACAGGCCCAGACCAGGAATTGAACCCACAAACTAGGCAAGTGCCCTGACCAGGAATTGAACCTGCACCCTTTCGGTTATGGGATAAAGCCACAACCCAATGATCCACACCAGCCAAGGCAAAAATAGAAGGAATGTTGTGTTAATTGTAGGAACATAAAGGAGACTCCACTACACCAGATCCGTGGTTTTAGCTGAGTCTTGAACAATTAATAGAATTTAGCCACAGGGCAAGTGTATTAGTTTCCTACTGCTGCCATATTAAATTACAACAAATTTAGTGGCTTAAAATAACAAAAAACGTGTTATTTTAAAGTTCTGAAGGTCAGAAATCTGAAGCCTTACTAGGGTAAAATCAAGGTTTCCGCAGGGCTGTATTGCTTCTGGAGGTTCTAAGAGAAAATCTATCCCCTGCTTCTGGAGCCTGCAGCACCCCTCGGTCTGCAGCCCTGTTTTAGAAACAATCTGGTTCTGACCTCTGTTTTCACCATCTCATAGTCCTCTCTGAGTCTGACTCTCGTTTCCGTAAGGACCCTTGTGATGACATTGGGCCCCCCTGCGTAATTCAGGCCACTCTCCCCATCTCAAGATCTTTAGCCACATCTGCAAAATCCCTTTTTCCATTTGAAATAATATATTCACAGGTTCTGGAGCCAGGATGTTTTTGAGGGGGAGCATTGTTCTGCCCACCACAGGAAGGTTCCAGGCAAAAGAAATAG
>PVKM010040831.1:0-13331 GCA_004027735.1 Carollia perspicillata
TTTTTTTTTCCTGCCAACTAGCTCTCTTTATTTACTCATTGGCATATACATGGCTAATAGCATGCTACCCTGATTCCTTGTGGTCTTTCTGTCCAGGTGCATGCTACAATCTCTTTCTATCTTAGTTCATATTTTCAAGGGAGATAACCAGATAAATTCCTGGTCAATCAATAATAGAATGGCCACCCATCAGTCAAGTGTACACCCCTTTAGCTGCAGGGATGAGTTCCGTATTACAAACACAGGTGGAGAGAAGGTCCTGGAAAGGGAATGTGTGTTGGCAGCTCTAACTCTGCAGAGTCCAGACAGATATTCGTTGCTCCTTCTGCCTATACCCTTCTCGCTGCTGATACTTTTGTGACTTCTTTTCTATATAAAGTTGCCCCTTATGTTCAGCTTAACAGGTATATTCATGTATATTGAACAGTTCCATTGTGGGTGTGCACCTGGCCACAAATCCCGAAGATGGATTAGGTCCCTTTGTGTCTCTTGACCACAGAAGTGACAAAGTTACCTCTTAGAAGGAAGTGCTGAAGAGGTATGTTTCCACAGCATGAATAAGTCAATTGCTCAGCAACAACAGATGGAAAAAAATCCCTATTCTTGAGTTGAACTTACACATACTTGCTCACTTGCACTCACCTAAGGAAACACTTTACAAGTGAAGAAAAAGAGAGGGGAGGAGCATTTCCATTATGTATTGCTGCATAACAAACCACTTGAAACTAATGGTTTATAAGGAAGAAACAGACAGTGACCAGAGGGGAGGAGGGAGGGATAACAGGGGAGAGAAGGGAAAGGGTCAAATCAAGGAACATGTATATAAGAATTGGTGGAGTGGACAATAGGATGGGGATTGACTGAGGGAGGGAGTGTGGGAGGGGTAGGGGAGAGCAGCGGGGGGAAATATTGTGACAACTGTAATTGAACAACAATAAAAAAAGAAACTTAATGGTTTAAAATGATGAGCCTTTACTTTGCTCATTAATCCGCAATTTTGGCGGGGCTCAGTAGGGACAACTCTGTTTCATGCTGTATCCAGAGCTTCAGCTGGGATGACTCAAATGTTTGGGGAATTGGCCAGAAATGATTCTATATGAAATCTCAGGACCTCTCCATGTCATCTCTCCATAAAGGTGGTCTTAGGGTAGTAGGACTTCACATACTGTGCTAAGGGCTTCAAAAATGAGTGTTCCAAGAGTCCAAGACAGAAGCTGCAGGGCTTCCAATGATGTAGTCTCAGAAGTCACACATCACTTCTACTGGATTCTATTGGTCACACAGGGCTGGCCCTGATTCACTAAGGGAGGAGACTGAACAAAAGAATAAATACTGGAAGATGCAGAACTTTTGGGTATCATTTCAAGGCTGGCTACCACAGCAGGAGTCAATTCTGTCTATAGTACTACATATGTACTCAAGAAGAGAATTGAAAGGTCAAAAAATTGTACAAGCAGGTAGCCTTTTTCTTGTAATAGATTTTTGAGCCAACATGTCTTCTCATACTTTAGCTTAAGTAGTTCTCACTAATTTTCTTTCACCCTCTTATTGACCAGTTCCAATTATTTTCAAAAGCATCAAAACTTGTGTATAATCAGGTTATATAATAACACTGTATATTTTTCTTACTATTTTTAGCATAGGATATATTATTCACTGTTGTTGGTAAAATTCTTAATGTAAGCCAAGTTAAAATATTAGGAAGTTACTACAGAAGAAGAATACCAGGGGAAATATACTTCTAACTTAGATGGGGGTGGGGAGAGTAGAAGAGTCAAGAAAGGCTTCTCAGAAGTGAATCGCTTTAGCAGCATAAGTTTAAAAATAATTCTCGTAACTTTATACAGTAAAGCAATTCCAATGGAAACTTTAAAAAATGTTTCTGGACTAAAATAATCTTTTCCTAGTGAAATTTCCACCTTCCAAATATTCATTTTATTACTTTTCAGGAAAGGGACAAACTGTGATAAAACTAAAACCACAGAGCTAGTCAAAGTGTGTTTGTTCCTAAAATTGTTTTTATCCTTGGGAGTTTATTAATAAAAGAGGGCTACTTCCCAATTCACTCAAGGTAAATGAGACTGTATTTCCTAGTTTCCTCTATGCATGCAAACAAAAAATAAGCTCTCAATTTAACATCGAGAAGATCCCAATCCCTATAATTATTACTTGGCAACATTTGTATATATAAAGTTCCAAAAATAGTGAAAAAGAAAGATTTGGGCAAGTTAGCTGGTGCCACAAGGCAAAAGTTTTAGTAAAAGGGCATTTAGTAACAGTCCCTAAATCTTACACTTGACAGTCCCTGGACTTTTAAGAGCAGGTTTCTTCTCTACTCTCCCCACTCCCTGGTTTCCTCACAAAAGTAAACAAAAGTCAGGGCTCATTCTAGACCACATCTTCCCTAAGAGCTGCTCTGCTGCTAGGCTCTGTATGATTCCCACCTCCTTACCTCCAACCACAAACACCCAGGTACACAGTGCTCAAGAAAGTGAATCATAGAGGAAAACATCTCTTTAGCACTTCTTTCATGCATTCATTATTTCTCATGGTGCTAAGAATGGTATCTAATAAACAACAATTCACTCTAAAGGAGAAATCTGGGATTTGTAGGGTTTGCAGTTAACATAACTTGAGTTGGCTCCTTTTTAAGAAAAATAATTCAAATTATGAATACAAAATTTCTAAGGCCCCTCCTAGGGTATATACAGGACCTGTGCAAACGAGGGGTCCTAAAGTTTGTTTCATTAATTGTAATGTAGGGTGTTAAAAGGTATTAGGGATATATATTATTTCTTAGGGGGTCAGGATCTAAATATACACATACTACAAATTTTTTATATATCAAATGGCTTCAGAATATATATGTGACATTATATAGACAAAGGACTAAGAAGACCATATTTTTCTGACCATGTTGCTGATCTGCCATGATTTATGGAAAACCTCCTTCAGAACAGAGGAACCCATAGGTGCAGGCTGATGAAAACCGATTAAAAGTCAGCTGCTGGAGGCAGATATGCAAAGAACCAAATTCTTAATTCAAATTTACTGTGGAATAAAACATTCAGATGACCAGCGGTAAAAACGTGGGCAAATTCTTAAGAAATGTCCAATGAGAAAGATAAGTTAGAATCTTGATATTTATATGTGGGCCCCCAGAATTTCAATTTTAAATTAGTATGAATATAAATTTTTCTTTTTCTCAAGCTGATTATAAAACTGATGCTTACACTTCCTGTTGAGACAGTGTAAGTTCTTATCAAACTGTAATCTTATTCTTCCAAGCTAGCAGAAATGTTCTTACATTTCTTCTCTAGCTTTTTATTTTAACAATAACATTCTATCTTGTAGTTACCCTATTGGCTCCTAGTTGATAACCTTTGCTTGAAAAGGATACTACCAAAGAATAATTTTCAAAATATTAAAAAAGAATATTAAAAGACAGAGAAAGACAAATACCATATGATTTTACTTATCTGTGCAGTCTAAATAGTGAAATAAATGAACAAATGAAATAGACACAAAGTCCTAAATATGGAGAACAGACTGTTAGTTGCCAGAGGGAACTGGGTGAAAGATGTGGAGGTACTGAAAAGTACAGATTGGTAGTCACAAAATAGTTCTGGGGATGTAAAGTACAGCATAAAAAATATGGTCAATAATATTGTTTGAAGTATATATGGTGCCACTTAAAATATTGGTAGACCACTTTGTAAAGTATATGATTGCCTAACCACTATGTTGTACACCTGAAACTAATACAAAATTATATTGAATGTAAACTGTAATTGAAAAACAAAATTAAAAATTAAAAATGTCTCCTCCCTTTAATACAGTAACTTCATCTTTATAGGTATCTGACTGCAGGAAATTATCAGAAATGGGAATAAAGATTATGAAAAGAGATTTTGATTGTGAAATTTTAAATAATTTAAAATGAATACACTAAATATTCATTATGTTGAGATCATAGGGAAATTAGGGCACAGTCATTGGATGGAATATTATATAGGCATTTAAAATTATGCTGACAAAAATTTTAAAATGTGTGTGAAAATATTTGTTGTATATGGTATGGTGAGAAACAGAACACAATTTGCATATTAATATGAAAAATTATGTAAGATTTATATAGATATTGAAAACTATGCAAGGAACTACATAAAAATATTAATTGGTTGTCTGTGTGTGGATGGTGGAACTATAGTGGTTATTATGTTATTATTTGTATTGTCCAAATCAAAATTGGCATGTTTTATAGGTATAATCTTCACCAAATTAAGTAAAGAAGTCACATCTCTAAAAAATTTCCAGTTATTCTATCAAACTTCTCTCTGTCCTTATAACTTATAAGCATGCAATCCAATACATCCCCCCATAAGTCTTCCTACTCTAGCTCTCACCCTTTCAAGAATTCTGATGAAAAGCAAGGACATACAATCAAGACTATATTTGACCTAGCATGGCTATCATTTAAAATTGAAGGAGAAATAAGGAGCTCCCCAGACAAAAAAAAGCTAAAGGAGTTTGTTAACACTAAACTAATACTTCAGCAAATGTGAAAGGGCTGACTTGAAGACGATGACAAAGAAGAAGAAGGAGGAGGAGGAGAAAGAGGAGAAAAGACAGAGGAAAATAGTCTAACAATAAAATAGCACTAAATATATAACTATCAATACTCACCTTAATGTAAATGGCTTAAATGCTCTAACCAAAAGACATAGGGTAGCTGAATGGATGAGAAAACAAGACCCAATATATATGCTGCCACCAAGAGACCCATCTCAGATCGAAAGATACACAGACTACAAGTAAAAGGATAGGAAAAGATACTTCATGCAAACAGAAAGGAAAAAAAGCTGGGGTATCAGTACTTATATCCAACAAAATAGACTTTAAAACCAAGTTCATAGTAAGAGACAAAGAAGAACACTATATAATGACAAAGGCAATAATCCAACAAGAGGATATAACCCTAGTGAACATGTACACACCCAACATAGGGAATCCTAACTATGTAAAGCAAATCTTTTTTAAATATATTTTATTGATTATGCTATTACGGTTGTCCCGTTTTCACCCCTTCACTCCTCTCCACCCTGCACAACCCTTCCCACCCACATTACTCCCCTTTAGTTCATGTCCATGTGTCATAATTATAAGTTCTTTAGCTTCTACATTTCCCACACTATTCTTGCAGAAAGATTTCACTCATATGTGGAATCTAATGAACAAACTTAACTAACAAGCAAAATAGAGACAGACTCATAGGTAGCAGGATGACAGCTAAGGGAGGGGAGATTAGGGGGTGGAGGGATTGAACAAAAAGAAAATGAACTTATGGACATGGACAACAGTGTGGTGATTGTTGGGGTTGGGAAGGTGGTATATGGGGACTAACCGGTAATGGGAAAAATACAATAAAAAAATTGGGGAAAAAAAAAAGCCTAGCAGCCCTGCCTGATGTGGCTCAGTTTGTTGGAGCATCAGCTCATAACAGAATGGTTGCAGGTTCAATTCCCATGCAGGGCACCCAGGTTGGGGGTTCGGTCTGTGGTCCGATTATGTAAAATCCCTGGTCTAGGTGAAACCAATCAATATTTGACTCTCAAATCGAGGTTCCTCTCTTCCTTCTTCCCTTTCTAAAAAGCAATATAAAAAAAGTCCTTGAATGAGGATAAAACTAATTAATTAATTAAAAAAGTAAAAAGCCTGGTAATTTCCACTCCATCTAAGGGAAAATCCGGCCACCATGTAAGAAATCCAGCTACTCTGAGACCACTTGGTTGTGAGAAAACCTAAGCTTGCCACATGGTGAATGCATCAAGGAAGAGAGCTGAGGAACTGAGGTAAACAGTAAGAAGTGAGGCCCTACACATACGATGTCAGCTCCAGCCATTAAATTCATCCCAGCTGATGCTTCAGAATACTTGAATTTCCATCTCACAAAACTGTGAGTAAATAAAATGCCTTTTGTTTTAAGTCACTACGTTTTACAGATGGTTTGTTACAGAGCAATAATAAATGCTCAGGAGAAAAATAAATCAGGACAAAGAGACAGGGAGATGCAGGGGTATTATATTAGAGAGCATGGTCAGGGAGGGCCTCTCTGATAAGAAGACATTTGAGCATGAAGCTGAGGGCAGTAAGGGACCAGACCATATGGCTATCTGGAACAAGCGCATTCCAGGCAGAGGAAACAGCAAATGCTGGCACCAAAAGGTAGGGTATGTTTGGCATGTTCTATGAACAGTGTGAAGGTCAGTGTAAGGAGAGGAGGACAAGAAATCTAGAGAGAAGAGGGGAAGCAACATATCAGGTAGGGATATGATAAGGACTTGGAGTTTGATGTTAATCTGATTTACAAATAAAAAGGGACAATTTGGAATGGAGAACAAAATGCAGAGAAAGCAAGAATGAAAGCAGGGCAAGCAGTTAGAAACCTATTCCAATAATCCAGGTAAGAAATGATATTGGGTTGAACCAGAAAAGTAGCTGTGGAAATGATGAGTTGGATTTTGGCTTTATTTTGAAAGTGGAACCAACAAGATTTGCCAATGGCCTGGATTCGGGTAGGGAAAAAGAGAGAAATTAAAGGTGATCTAAGCACCTGGAAGAATAAAGTTTCCATTTACTGAGATGGGGAAGTATGAATAAGGAGCAAGCTTAGACAGAAAAATCATGAATTTGGTTCAGAAGTATCTAGTTTGAGGTGTCAGACATCTAAGGTGGCTGAATATGTGAGTCAGAGGTTTGGGAAAGTGATCACAGCTGAAGATATTTATTGAGAGCTACCTGTGATAGTAATTAAAGTCACAGTATTTGATGATATCAGGTAAGGATGAATGTAAATAGAGAAGACTAGAGGTCTGAAGAGGGAGCCTTGGGAATATGAAGAAAAACGAGGAACAAAAACTGATAATGGTTTTTCAGTTCTAGACAAGATGAAGTAAGCACATTCTAGTGTACCAAACTTATCAATAATTAAAAACCTGGATAAAATTGATAAAATAACAATTAGAAGATTCTGAAAGGTGGAGAAAAAAAGGTGTACTGGTTGGGGACCTTAGGATTTAAGGAACAAACCAGTGATGAGTTCTATGTTTTATTTTTTGCCTTTTGTATATCATGTCCCGGGCACTGGAGAGGCCCGAAATCCAGAATGTCAATGGGCACAGACAAAAATGCCCCAAAGAAAGCCCTTCTCTCTTGTCAAAGGACTAAGAAACTGGTGGCTTGGCAGGACAAAAACATTTTGATTACTGTAATTCCTGCTCAATTCCAGGTGAACATCATGAGTTAAGTCACACCCCATCCTCTCCCAAATAGGAAGTGGAAGGAGAATTACTAAGGGAAAGGAGCTAAAGAGAATGATTTTTAAAATTATAAAACCATGGGTAGACCACTTAGTAGCCCAGGTGTATAGAGTTAAGAATAGATCAGACATTTTGAACACCGTTGACAATCCAATATGGAGTCACTGTCAGCCACACCAAATGGCAGTATGACCAATACTTAGGTAATGGGGTGTTATAAGGATGCCCTTGGAAAGGTCCCAGAACCTCCAAAACCACAAGTCTGTACACTTGGATAATGACTCCATTTGGACACTGATATAAGTGGGACCACTGCCCATTGTGGGCTATCATAACTCAGAGCTCTAACCATTTGACACTGGAGCTTGGTTGTACCATGGGTCACACTCAGAGCACAGTGTGACTTCCACTCCACTGGTGCATACCATCACTGTAGCCACCTGTCTTGAGACCAATGCACACTTCTCCACTGCCAGTGACTCAGAATTTGCGCTGGACACTTGCTCTACTCGCTTTTGTTATAAGCTCCCCCTCTCTGTGTGTAACCTGCATGTTAACTCTATTGGTTTATTAGGGGGGTCTCCCCTAATAAATCAGCATTGTGGAAAGACACAAATGTGTGTGAATGGCTTCTTTGGGGGATGCTCCCTTGCTCATGACATCATGTATAAAACCCGGTGAAAACAACAGAGCAAAATGTTTCAGAACTAAACACTGGTCTAGAATACCACCCAGGTTTCTGATGGACCTCTGGGTAGCACACAAATGAGCAGACCAAAACAGTACTGCAAAGGCTTTGAAACTAAATAGATATTCATATAACAGGCCACAAAAGTGGGCCAAGATGTGTGTTTCTAACTTTAACAAGTTTACTGCTTGCTATGATAGAAGATTTGAGTAGGAACCAGAATCTCATAAAATAATGCTCAAAGTATCCACGATACAATGAAAACTACTTATCATGCTAAGAACCACAAAAAATTTAACTTGAATGAGAAAACACAATCAACCATTGACAACATTGAAATTATACAGAGGTTGGAATTATTTGACAACAGTTTTAAGCAGTTATGATAAAAGTACAGTGGTGAGAGGAAAATGGAGTCAACTGTACTTGAATGAAAACAAACAAACAAACAAACAAACTCTAACCAGCAATCATGAACATTTTTGAAACAAATAAAAAATAAAGTATTAGCAAATAAATACAAGCTATAAAAATGAACCCAGTGGAAAGTTTAGAACTGTAAAGTACGATAATTGAAATTTTTAAAAAACTGCACTTGATGAGCTAAATAGCAGAATGGAAATGCCAGAGAAATAAACCAGTGAATTTAAAGACAGTTAAAAGGAAATTATCCAATATGAATGAAAAAGAAGGAAAATAGATTGAAAAATAATGAACAGAGCCTCAGTGACCTGTAGGACAATGACATTTAGTAAAGGACATAAATTTAAAAATTCATGACACTGAGCAAATTCTAACAGGAGAAATCCACAAATCAGACACATCATAATCAAATTTCTAAAAACTGTAAGACAAAGAAAAAATCTTGAAAGCAGCCAGAGAGAAGCGATGCATTACCCATAGGTAGTGGTCATAGCAGCTTTATTTGTAATTGCCCGAAACTCTAAACAGACCAAATGTCCTTTAGTAAACAAATAGATAAACAAACTAGTACATCTGTAAAATGGAATACTACTAAGCCATAAGAAGGAGTTTGCTGTTAATATACATAACAACTTGAAATGTTTTTCTTTCTCTCATGTCATAAGAGTATTATGGTGAATGGGGAAAAAGCCAATCTGAAAAGATTCCATTTATATAATACACTTGAAATGGCAAAGTTTTACTGATGAGAACAGATTAGTGGCTGCCAGGGCTAGGGGTAAGGTATGATTATAAATGGGAAGTTTCTTTGTCGTGGTGAAACTGTTCTCTATCCTAATTGTGATAGTGGGTACATGAATCTCTACTATACATCTCCCTCAAAATAAATACATGTAAAACTGGTGAAATCCAAATAAAGTTTGCAGTTTCATTGTACCAATGTCAATCTCCTGGTTTTGATTATATGCTATGGTTATGTCAGATGCCATCTTTGGGAAAAGCTGGGTGAAGGGTACAAGGGACCTCCCTGTAGTATTTTTCCAACTTCATGTGAATCCTAAATTATTTCAAAAGAAAAAATAATTAAGAAAACTAATGAAGAATAGCCAGTGAGGTAGGAGAGGAGTCAAGAGGCAAAAGGAAGAAAAATCTTCCATGTAGAACGAAGTGACTTCCGGATTTCGTTATATGGAGGTCACTAGGAACTTAGACAAGAGCAGTTTACGTATAGAAATGGGCGTGAAAGCCTGCCTGGAGAGTGTTCAAGAGAGATTGGAGGGAGAGAAAGTGGGAGCAATGAGTACAGTGTGGAAAAAGTTAAGATTCTTTTTGTAAAAAAAAAGAACTCAATAGTTTCTATCTCATAGGTTTTTTTCATGTTTCATAAGTTGTGAGTCACCATTAACTTGCCATAAAACACCTGATTATTTAATTTCATAAGTATGCTTTGGTGTTATAAAATATCCAATATTTTCCTGCCTTGTTTTGTAATTCTGTTTTTAAAATACAATTGTGTCACTCTCAGTGCCTCTGAGGGATAAATTATACTACTTGTTAGTAATCGTGGTAGCAAGGGACTGCCCATGAAGAGAGGATGGAAAAATAACACAGCAGATTAATTAATAATGTGACACACCTGAATGTTTTCTGCTCCAAGACTGCAGTAATGATCCCATCTCCTTGACTACTAGCAGTTGTTCATGCTTGTCATCAAAAACAAAAATGAAGAGCCTTGCACAAACTTACAGTGGAAATGGTAAACAGAAAATTGCCTTTCCTCTGCAAAGAAACAAACAAAAAAACTCCACTACAACGCCTTTCTTTCAATCACAACAATACAATTTACTGTCAACAGATAAATGTTACACATTTAAGACAAAACCCTTACAAATAAAATTAAGGGATTTATGTGGCTCTTTCACAGAAAGAATTAACTGAGATCCCAACTACAAGCATCTCTGTTGGAAGAAAAAAGTAAAAACAAAAAAAATCATAATCAAAGATTCAGGTCCAACACTCTTTTTAAATCATTGTTCAAGTACAGTTGTCTCCATTTTCCTCCCTCCACTCCCCCCCACACCCATACCTGCCTCCCACCCTCAAACCTACCCCCTTTGGCTTTGTCTATGTGTCCTTGATACATGTTCCTTGATAATCCTTCCCCTATTTTCCCCTATTATCCTCTCCCTCTCCCCTCTGGTTACTATCAGTTTGTGCTTTATTTCAGTGTCTCTGTTTGTATTTTGCTTGTTTGTTTTATGATCCTATCTAATCAGGACCTTGAGACTTTACCACATTTTTATAAGTGGAGTTAACAAATGCCTAAAGCCCTGTTCTTTCTTTCTCTTTTTCCAACTTTATCCAGGTATAATTGATGTATAATATTCTGTAAATTTAAGCTAGAAAATATGTTCATTTGATACACTTATATATTGCAAAATGATTGCTACTATATGTTAACTAACACCTGAAGTTCTGTTCCTGAGGAAAAAGAGGTCAACACTGATGTATATATGTTTAGAAGTTCTGTTCATTTATATCATATCAAGAATAAATTTGTTTATTTACTCTCTTGCTGATTCATTCATATATCCAGCAATTATTTATTGACACTGGAGATACAAGCATGTGCAAAGTATGGTCTCTGCTGCCCTCATAAAGCTTATAGTCTAGAGAGAAAACATACAATTATAAGACAATGTAACTATTATTACTACTAACATTTATTATGTGCTCTCTATGTGCCTGGTGCTATTCTAAAGGGTCATCATGCATTTTCTTGGTGAATTTACGTAACAGTCCTGTGCCTTGTGAAGTTAAGTGCTATTATTTTTATTTCAAAGATGAGAAAAAATGAGACCAAAAGAGTTTTTGTCACTTAACCAAAGTCATACAATTTGAACAATCCCAGGGATATCTTACTCCAAAGTCAGGAGCACAGTGAAATGGAATCTGAAGCACAGGAGCTGAGGAGTGTAAGCAGGAAGTGAGGTTAGAAAGATGACAAGGGTCCAGATCATCATAGGCCCTTCGAGCTCTTTAAGGACTTAGGATTTTATCCTGAAAGCAATATAATAACACCTTTTTAAATTGTCCATAACTGTAACAATCCACTCCAAAATCTAGGGACTTAAAACAAGTAGCATAATTCTGATGGTTAGGAATTGGAACAAGTCTTAACAGAGGCAGCTGGACTCCTCTTTGTGTGGTGTCAGCTGGGATGGCTCATTGAGGGCTGAATGATACCAGATGGCCACACTCATATGTCTGGGGCCTTGGTGGAGGCTTTTGGTTGGGTGCCTCAGCTCTCCTCCACATAGTTTCCAAAAGAGCAAAAATGAAGGCTACAAGGCCTTTTAAAGCCTAGGCTTTGAACTAGCACAGCATCACATCCATCATATTCTATTGGTCAAAGCTAGTTACAAAACCAGACAAGACTCAAGGAGAGAGAAATAGGCTCCACCTCTTGATAGGAGGAGCTGAAAAATCACATTGCCAAAGGTATCCAGAATGAAACGGATTATTGTGGCAATCTTCAGAAACAACTTAGCACAACATCGCAATGTTTTAAGAAGCATTTGACATGCAGAAAGGAGGAAAAATACTGTTGCAGTTATCTAGGTGAGAAGTTGGGTGGCCTGAATTAAAGGATTGTTCTAACCTGGTTGACAACCAGAATTAGCTGGGGAAGCTTATTAAAAATACAGATTCCTAGAACCTATCACAGGCAACCTAAGTCAGAATCCCCAGGAGTGAAGTCTGAAAGTATAAATGTTAATGTTCTTTCTGTCAACAGACATTTTATTGAACACCTACTTTGTGCTAGGCACCATTTCGTGCTGTGGGGATGAGGGAGTGAATGAAATAGACAAGGGTCCTGTTCTCTCCTCTGAGCAGGGAGTGAGGTAAGGGAGACAGCCAGAAAAAAAATAAATGAACAACTAAATAAACAAATGAGTATCTTTGGTGGTTTCGTACCAAAATTGTTCTTTTGAAAAGGAAACAAAATTAAATAGTGTGAAATCATAATAGATAATTGAGAAAACAGGTAGAGATGGAAGGAATGAACTCATATGTAAAGATTATTTATTACAGTATTACTTGCAATAGCAATAGATTTGTTAACCTGCAACTTTATTGTGGTTTAATTTAGGTACAATAAACTCCACCCATCTAAAGTGTATAATTCAGTGAATTTTGACACATGTCATGTCCCCATACTTCCATCTCCAGTCCCCAAGCAACCACTGATCTGCTGTCCATCCTTATAAATTAGCTTGCATTACTTAGAATTACATACAAATGATATCATGCAGTATATAATAGCAATAGATTTTTAGCTATATTATTACTTTTTATTGTATTGTATTGCATTTTTAAAAACATTTTATTTATTTATTTTTAGAGAGAGGGGAAGGGAGGGAGAAAGAGGGAGAGAAACATCAATGTATGATTCCCTCTCATGCGCCCCCAACTGGGGACCTCGTCCGCAACCCAGGCATGTGGTGCCCTGACTGGGAATTGAACCAGCAACACTTTGGCTCGCAGGCTGGTGCTCAATCCACTGAGCTATACTAGCCAGGTACATTAATTATTTTTATTGTTGTTCAGTTACAGTTGTCCCCATCCCCCCCCCAGCCATTACTCTCCCCTGCCCTACTCACCCCCAACTCCCACATTCAATCCCCGCTTTGTTGTCTTTGTCCACTGGTCCTTTATACATATTCCTTGACTTGACCCTTCCCCTTCTTCCCCCCGTTATTCCCCTTCCCCCTTTTCTCTGGTCACTGTCAGTTTGTTCTTTTTTCCCTTGGCTATGTAACTTTTTTAAAAGTATATTTTATTGATTATGCTATTACAGTTTTCCCAATTTCCCCCCTTTATTCCCCCTCTACCCTGCA
>PVKM010040832.1:0-13337 GCA_004027735.1 Carollia perspicillata
TACCCGTTAGCAGGCTGAATCACGTTTCCTAACCCTCCTGTGTAGTACCTTCCCTCCCACTGTCAAGACCTCTTTGCAGATCTTTCTGACCTGCAATACCCCTCTCTTCACGTCCATAGATATTTCTGTGTTCCCGCTGCAGGTGGTGTTGGTGCCTCACTCATATCTGCTGGGACTACCCCAGAAGCCACCTGGAGATTGCGTTAACAATTCCTGCACACCTCTATGGCTTTATTTCTCCAGCATCCAGATTGGAGGGCTTTCTCTGAATACAGGAGACTGTCCTCTCCACATGGAGTGAGCAAAAGTCCCAGGGAGTTAATGCCCAGAAGCAACCCTCCGCCGCTGAGGAGCGGGCAGACACGGATAAACACCGCAGCCTCCGGACTTCACACTGGGACAGTTCTGAAGCGTGCTCTCCACTCAGTCTCAGGGGGCTCCGCGGAGGTCTGAGCCACCACCGCCCACAGCCTTTGCCCGCTTATTGATACAATCTTGACTGGCTTTTCCTCCTTCTCTGTTTCACTCTCTCACTCCCTCATTGTGCTTGTGGCTCAGTTCACAAATAAGTGAACAGCGCCCAAATCCTTATCACCGGGTCCTCTTCTTGGGAGAATCCAAATTCAGTCTGTTCTCACGTGATTGCTCTGTGTTGTATTTATCTATTTCTGTGGGTCTCAGATAGCTCCTTTGAGGGCAAGTGCTATGTATTATTTGTACTTATTTACCCCCCAGTGCCTAGCAACGGGGAAGCCCTCTGTAAATGCTTGTCAAAGAGAACTGAAGGGGGATCAGACTGAGAGGCTTGAGAGACCGCCTGCAGAAGACCTGGAAGGGTGGACCTGTGGGCACATGGATGAAGAGAGGGAATATCCTTAAAGCAACTGAGTTGTGCGGAAAAAACAGATTAATAAATGAATATTGAAAATTCCCCAAGCAGCAACCAGGAAGTGCATCTGTTGAGGGGGAAGTTTTCAAGCAGACAGAAGTGGTGTGAAATGAGTGGAAGGTGGACCCTAGGATGGGGAGAATCCACCCTAGCCTCTGGGTGGCCAAGAGGGGATTTCCAGCTGTAAGGAAGGTGTAGACTAGACTGAACACAGACTCAAGGTCAGTGGGTGAACCTGGCTCTTTTTGAGGGGAAACCTCTTTGGATGGTTGAGCCCCAGACCTATATGTGTCACATGGCCTCAGGTTTTAGCCCCCTGAACACTTGCCATCTGTTTGTATACAGTTTCTGCTCAGCAGTGAATGTGAACGAGGTGGGGAAAAATATGACTTGCTTTCTCAGTGGCCAGCCATGTGCTAAGCATTGGGGAGCAGTTGGTGGAAAGAAAGTAAAGGGGGACGATGATGCTCGTGACACCAGCTGCCCCAGGTGCCCAGCTGTGGGGAGCACAAAGCCCCAGGAGCAGAGTGTGGATGTTTATTTGGCAAGAGGTGTGCATTGTTTCATCACAATGCTACAGCTTTCCTTACTTTGTTTTCTCTTCGTACCCCCCATTTCCTTTCATCTGTGTTGATGCAATCCTAATGAGAAGTCTCAGCCGATGTGGATGGAGAGGCCACGTGAAAGAGGGTATTCAGTTTGGCGAACACTCACTGACAGTCTCCTAAGTGCCAGACCCTGTGTCAGGGGCTAAGCTTGCAGTGGACAAAACATGATCCCTACTCTCAAGGACCTTACAATTTAGAAGGACCATAATTATAGTCTGGCCAGATATATCAAATACATAAATAATACCACAGCTCCAGGAGAGCACAAAGAAAGGTGTGCTGCTTCCGCAGAGGGGCCAGGGCAGGAACAGATTTAGAAGGGGACCGAGGTTAGAGCCAGGTGTTGAACAAAGCAGGTATTTCAACAAAAAGTGAGGATGGGGCAGGCATTCCAGAGATTCATTTATTTGTTCACTTTCTTTGCTGGACATTTACAGAGTGCCTATTTTGTGACAGACCAAGTGAGGACTAAAGCAGAATATTCTGGGCAAAGGGTCCTTTCTGTACAAAAGCTTAGGGGTGAAAGGGCCCATTTTGGAGGACAGTGAGAGATGAGGACTAGAGAGGTAAGCTTGGACAAGGTCGTGAAGGGCCCTGTGAAGGAATCTGGACTTGATTCCTCCGGCAGTGGGAAATTATGGAGAAGTCTTAAGCATGGGCGTACCATGTTCAGCTTTGCATTTGAGAAGGATTACTCCTGCTGCCAAGTAAGTAAAAAATGAATTGGAGGGGAGAGAGGGAGAGAGGCAGGAAGACCAGTTCGAAGGTGGCTACAGTAATTCATAGGAGACGTAGGTATCTAGGAATGAGTGGCAGTGGCAGGTAAGGATGGGGAGAAGTGACCCATGTAGCACATGTAGGCACCATAGAATGCCATGGAGCTGAGAGATGCCACGTCAGGCAGATACAACCTATAGCGGCTGGTAGAAATCGATAGGAATCGAGGCCACCCAAATGTTGTGGACCTCCAGTGCCGTGCTACGGAGTTTGGAATTCACTCTAGAAGCAATGATAAACCACTGATGGACTGAAGGAAAAGAAGACTGTGACTCTGATGTCTTTGAAGATGAAACTGTCATCATTTTGGAAATTAATGCTATAGTCCAAATGCAAAACTTAGGAACTCAAAAATTCCATGTAATAAAAAGAATCTAGGCTAGAAAGAAATGACTGACTTTCACAAATTCAACTTTGCGCTGCTTTTTTTTTGCTCTGTTCGGACCTTCAGTGGATTGGATACTGCCGACCCACACTGGGGAGGGCCACCTGCTTTACTCTGTTCACCAATGAAATGCTAATTTCTCTGGGAACACTCTCAGGGACACACCCAGAAATAATGTTTAACCAGCTATCTGGTCCTCCCCTGGCCTAGTCAAATCGACACATAAAATTAACCATCATACATAGTAATCACTTGATATTAACCTTATTTGCTTACTTACTGTTGTGGGGATTAAATTAAATAATGTGTATAAAATTCTCAGCAAAACAATGGTTCACACGAATTGATAAGAGACATTACTATTAGTTCTATTATTTTATTATTAATGTTTAAATCATGAACTAGTACTGTGACAGTGGACAGCCATGGCAGGGATTTGTGTCAGAAATCAGGTGGGGTGAGGAACTGGGGGAAAATGGGGACAACTGTAATTGAACAATAATAAAAAATACATAAAACTTCAGGTTTGATTACAAAAAAAAAAGAAATCTCATGCTGAACATAAACTTTGATTCAAACACTTTCCAAAAACAAAAACTGAGAGAGAAAGAGGTTCTTGTTGCATTGTCTCACAACAGTTGGAGGTAGAAAGTTGGCCAATTTGCTTTGAAATATTATGATATGATTAAGAAAAACAGGCATCTGGTGACTTGATAGGTTTCAAACTCCTCAAACTCCTATTTTGAGTATCCTAATTGTTTTTTCAAAACATAGACTTTATTGTCAGTGTGAATCCCTGCAAAAGTCAGTCATTTCTTTCTAGCCTAGATTCTTTTTGTCACACGGAGGTTTCTGAGCTCGCCTTTTTTCGGTCAATGAAACATCGGTTGGTTATTTTTTCCTTTACCTGCACATAGAAGTGTGTTTACACCACCGACAAAACAAATCAGAAGATGGATGGTGTCTGAAATCCCTGGCTCTGTTCAGCGTGCCTTTCGACAGCAGCTCTGCAGCCAGCCTGGGAAAAGCCGCCATGCTGTAGAAGCATAGACCTGCAGGAGTGATGCAAAGACGGTGACCGACTGTGACCTGGGCTTTGGGTCACGCATAACCAAAGGACTTGCAAAGGGAAGAGCCAGAGTCAGGCCCCATCCCCTGCAGAGAATATGCAGACACACAAGAATAAGAGATTCTCTTCCATGATGTCAGAACAGCTGGAATTTTTATGAAGAATTGAATATCCCTCAAAGGACCAATTGATGAGTGAGTGCTGACCATGATGGTTACCTTAAACTCTGTAAATTTCCTCAGCAGAAAGTAGTAAGTAATAATTGTGCAATTCTGTGGAATTGTTTTCCTTTCCACTCCCCCAGGGTCGCACATTCTCCATGCACCCAATTACAAAATGGTGGCCATTAGACCATAAGTATTTACTCAGCAAGGGCTGGTGTCCTTAGCATCCTCTCTGATCCAGTACTCTGTGATCTTCTGAGGGTTGGCTCCGAATGGGCCCCACAAAGGATATTAATGCTTTTCCAAAACACTGAGGATCATCATTTAAACACCAGAGTAGAAACTGCCTTAATCATCAAGTTAAAAACAAACCAGCCTATCTGGTTAGGAAAGAGGTTTATCTCCCATTGCTCACTCCATACTGAGATCTGCTTGAAATCTTAGTGTCACCTAAGTCTATGGAGACCCATAGTGAGTAAACAAGGTTGATTTTTTCAATATATAACTTAGCTGACCCTAGACTTGTTGATGCAATATTAACTTGACATAAATTGATAATAAAAATCATCAGGGTATAATGCACTGTTGTTTTTTTTTTTTTGTTTCCCTTTCTCTTTTGGAAATGCTATTTTAAATTAGCAATGGGAAATGAGGGAAAGATGAGCCAGAGAGTGCAAACAGGACATCAGTAGCACCGAGCCAGCATGAGGGCTCTGTGTCCACGCTCCCTTTTAGTGCCCCCGTCCAAACTAATCCATGAGCGCACAGAAGCCTGCTGACCATAGCCGTGGTGAGTAGCTGTGTGTAAAAGCACATTTCAATGGCACTCCTTGCTGGGAATGTTTTACATTTTATTTCCTTAGAGATATATGGACTGCCCTTCTCAGGTGGTTTACAGATTTCAAGAGAAAGCAAACCTATAATTAATTAGGTTAAGATATTGAGTATGTGGAATAAATCAGGACTAGCAATAAGAGAAAGAAAATAACGTTAGGACATTGTTGATTAGTGCCAGAAGTTGCACTGTTGGGCTTTACAAAGAGGATTCTGATCACACATAATCCCATGCATTGGCAGAGTTTCGTGTCCCGTTCTATTATCCCTTATCATGTAATCATGGATGAGTAACTTAAGCAGAAACATCTTGGACTGAATGGAGCACGGTTTTGGGAATCAGACGAATCTGGGTTTCAATCCTGGCTCCACTATGTAAATAGATAGTGACCTTGGGCACATTGACGCCTCTGAGCTGGTTTCCTCATCAATCAAAGGGAGAGGTAATCCTTATCGCATATGATCTTGTGAAGAATAAGTGAGATGTTGGGTATACATTGTCTTCCACTTCCTCTTGTTTTCTTTTCCCAGCTTTAAAAGATTATACCTGCTGTCTACTTGTCTAATGACCTACTAGGAAAATTAATGAAGATTAGTTAATGCCTAGAAACCAATGTTAGTGAGTAAAATAAATTTGCTTACAATAAAACTATTGTTATTAAGAACTGAGGCGTGCAAATGCCCAGGGGCCCGAGAGTAGGGGGGGTTCACGGGGCTCTTCTGACGCTGAGACTCTAAGCAAGTTAATCCTCTGAGCGTTAGTGCTCTCCGAATCCAAGTGCGGCTGGGCTGAGCGCTGGTTCCCCTGTCACTGTGTGGACACAGAAGCCCTCCCCAGCTGGTATGATTTTTAATTCAATCAGTGACTAACTCTGTCGTGTGTGGAATGCATTTTTGCAGGAAAGCATGCCAAGACAAGTAAGATTTGTTAAACAATGACTTTTGTAGCATCTTCTTTCAGTTACTAGGTTACATTTTCTGATCTCTGTGATAGGCTTTATGATGGTGCGTGAGTACAGATGTTTAAATACAATGACTGTGGTGGTCTGTGTCATGAAATGTATATTCCCAAGTTAAAATTCCCTATTTGGCCTTGTCCAATAGAGAGTCCTTCACTATTTGGTTCAGCCACCTCTATGTGCCAAAGACATAATATGAATGAGTGTGCATTTGGGGAAGAGGGGGATCTCTGTAGTGAATATCACAAACATTTTTAAACCAGACAGGCTTTTAAAAATCCAAGTTACCCTTTCACAAACACAATTGCTGGTATATCAATATTTTTGTAAGTGGAGTCCAGGAAAATTTTTCAGGCTTTTCTTCCCCGTGTCCCAAAGGACCAAGTCTTTAACAGTTTTTCTGACACTGAAGATTAATATTTCAAAGGATTTCTCTTCAAGGGTAGAGCCTGCAGCAAGGTCAACTTCTAGGATAAAGAAGAAGGACCCTTCTATTCCTCAAATGAAACATGCATTCTTCATTACCCAGCAGGAAGCCCAGAGCTGCCCTGCACTGCTGTCCCCAGGGACCACGCCCAGGACCACCCCACAGTGAGACTTTTAATGTGAAGTTCCAACATGGAACTTGTTTATACAAAACTCATTTTTTTCATGAAAACATAGCAGAGTGCAAGGGACTTTGAACGTCTCTAAAGCTTACAGTTACCAAAATGCATGTATACCTAATAATTAAAGTCATATTGTTAAATAGCATTTAAAATTTCATCCTTACTACTTCTTCAAAGGCCTCTCAGATTTATCCTGTTAAATAATGGATCTGTTGTTGCTTAATAATAACCTAAAAATGAAATATTTCACCAGTTTGACTATGACTCTTAATCTTCTGGCCACGACATCACTCTTGTTAACTGAAATGAGTATGCTGAAAGGCTTGAACTCGGTTCAAGACTTTAATATTGTCAAAAAGAGATACATGTTCAGCTAACAGGGCATCCTGAACTTTCATTTTGAATTGCTCGTTGTCCCAATACAATAACACGGATGGATGTCCTAGCCCATGCCTAGGCATTCAGTAAAAGTTATCTTCTTTGCTAATAAAAACGCCCCCTTAGAACAATGATAGCTCCTTTAGCTTAAAAACCAAATGCCAACAAGACTTTTCCCCCTTGGGAAAGTCCGGTCAACAGGCTAGAAAAGCACAGAAGCTGAGGTCCACAGCAGGACCAGCTGAAGCTGTGCTCAGGGTTGTGTTCTTCAACGTGCCGCTGGAGCCCTCAGACCAGACATCGCTTTCAGAGTGTTCCTACCTTTGAGGGCCTCGGTGCCCAAGACTTATTGGGAAGTTGGGAATTTGCATCTGAACCGGGGGGGCCCTACCATAACATAAGCAGTTCTGAGGAACAGGATTTATAATCCTCTAGAGAGATGTAATTATCTGGCCACTACATCATTTCATTAGCTGCCATGAAAATGCTGGGTGGTTTGGAGAACTCAGTGGTAATCCTACAGGATATGCTGACATCTGGTGGCACTGATTAAGCAAATACTTACAAATTAACAAACAGCATTATAATTAAAATTATTGACTGCATTGTTTTTAAATATTTAGAATTCCTTTGGAGCTTTTCTAAACTCTGTTTTAAAAGCCTTCGGTTTTTTCCCTATAATATTTATAATCTGGCCTAATCCATTCATTAAAGTCTTCAGTAAAACCCTATATTTTAACTCAAGTTAATTAATCCTAGATTCATAATGATAGGTGTGAACTGTTCACTGATTTAGGACTCTAATTTTCATAATAAGATCTAAACAGTAATCAATTTTCATGTTTTCTAAGGAATAATTTAACCTAGGATAAATGTGATTTTTCTAGCTTCCTACTTAGAAGCCAAGAGTGGAGAGCTGCCCACAGTAAAATTGGGCTATGGTTTGTACAATTTCATGCTACTAAATCATTTGATCTTTCAAATGTATCTCTAATCAAATGTAGGAGAGAATTACCACTGTCTCCTTATCAGTATGACTCTCTCCAGAGTTGTCCATCAGCAGAAGTAAAACAATAGTTTCCACCCTGCTTTTCAGAGTAAAAAATGGAAACAGATTTTGACTGGTCCAAAGTCAGTGTCAAGTCCATGAACAGAATCCGGGAGTTGCTAAGTCTTGGTTCTTGCTACCTTTTGATGTGTGTTTCCATTTAAGAGGAGTGACATGTAGTCAGTTGTCATGGTTTTTTAAAGATTTCTGTTAGGTCTGATTTTTGCATCCGATTCTGGACTAAAATCATGTTTAAATTTTGTTTCCTCTCATCTTTTCCTGGTTTTGATTATTTTTTAAGAGTAGTTGATGGTCCCGTGACACGAGCCTCGTATTTTGCATTTTGTGTCTCGTGTTTTGAATTTTATGTGAAATTGTGGGTTTGATCTTTGACCTCTGTTTACTATAATACTGATTTGCCACTAATTTGATAGCAAGCCATAGGGGTCTACTGTAAACAAGCTGCTCACTTTACACAGCGCTGTTTTACTCTTAAGTGAAGAAATATGTGCAGAGAACATAATTGAAAGGCTCTTGCAGAAGCAATAAAAACCGCGTAAGTTTTCGACTTCCCAGGTAGCACTCAGATTAACCACTTTCTGTGACAGAAGGCCTAGTAAACTGAGAGGAACTCATCAAGGTAAATAGGTCTAACCTCGCACTTAGGTTTAGCGTGGTCAATGTGATCACTCAGCAACAGGGGAAACATGGCAGAGACCACTCAGCCCGGCCTGGCTGGCTTGGCTCTGAACCCAGAGAACACCGATCACAGGTGTGGTCAGTGCCGGAGGTGAGACTAACCCCGAGTCAAGAGGTGCACTAATCCCGGGGGAGGCGGTGTCGGTGCCGCTGGGAAGGGCTACACGGCACACAGACCTGGGAAGAGGCACTGCCTGTACCTGGGCTCGACACAAGGTGAGCATCAGGGTGTAGTTGGCCAGCACGGCATGAAGCACCGAACCTGTGAGGTAGTAATTCCACGAACTGTATTTCCTATTTATCAGAATTCCCAAATGCTACTGCATTCAGTTTTAACCCTGAAACCAAAGATAGTTACAAAATAGTCATGGGGAGATAAAGTACGCATAGGGAATATAGTCAATAATATTGTGATAGCTGTGCGTGGTGTCAGACGGGTACTGGAAATACCGCGGAGAACACGGAACGCTTTGTAAATGTGTACAATTGTCTAATTGTTATGCTGTAGACCTGAAACAAATACGAAATGATACTGAATGCAAACTGTGATTGAAAAATAGAATTAAATTAAAAAGTAAGTGAGAGAGAGTGGAGAGAGAGAGAATGAGAAGACCCTAGGGCAGCTCCAAGGAAGGGTTTGCCTCATCGCAGCCCCGAGCCCCGAGCCCAGGCCCGGACAGCAGAGCACAGCACTGGCTTCAGGAGGGTAGGGATATGGCAAGGCCAGCATCTGGGGAGGAAAACACTGTCTTTCTCTTTCTTCCTATTATGCCAGCTGCCTGCGAGTTGCTGGCCTAGTATCTCATCGGTGTATATTCCAACTCTTAATTTCTTATGGGTTGGTTTATGTTATGCCCAGTTTGAGATCACTCAGCCCTTAGGACTCTGGGCTTCGGCTAAACATGGAACATCCATTGCTGTGCTTGGAATACTGATGCAACAGAAAAGAATTTGCTATTAAAAACATATTTATGACATTCCACCTGGTCTCCCTTTTTAGTTTCATCTCATTTCTCTTAATCATATTCAGAGATGGCATGAGAATGGAATCATTTGTCCGACAAATATTTATTGGGTGCCCACCTTCTTCACGTACTGCGTGAGGCACCGTGGAGGAGAACAGGAAAAGCTGCCACCTAGGTGCTCCCTCACGGAGCACGCAGTTCCATCGGAGACGTGGGGCATACACAGGTGCGAAGCTAAAAGGGCAGTTTGCGACTCTCACTGCACAATACCAACGCCCAACAAGGTGAGAGGTGCCAGGAAGCATGGCAGAATTTTAACGAAAAGGAATGGTGTCAACAGGAAGCGTGTGATTTTGGAGGAGGAGAAAGAGAGCACTAAATACCAGAGCTCGAGGAAGGGTTGCTAGCAGAGGAAGGAAGTGAACTAGAACTCAAAAGATAGCATTCCACATGGAGAAGGGAGCCGAACTCCAGGGGGCAAGACCAAACAAGAGATAGATGAGCTTTGGGAGTGTTCTGGGAACAAGTCTAACTTAGAGGCAAAGATTCATGGACATGTCACAGGGTGCAGGAGACATGAGTTCCACTCCTGACTCAGACCCTTCCTGCTGTGTGATCTTTCACCAGCCTGTTAAGTCAGCTCTCCCTGAGCTTATTTATATAATGAAAAGACTGCCTTCTTCTCTGACTTGTATGAGGATACTGTAAAGATCAAATGAAGTAAGCCCTGGCCAGGTAGCTCAGTTGCTTAGAGCATCATCCCTATACACAAAGGTTGTGGGTTTGATTCCCCAGTCAGGGCACATCCAAGAATCAACCAACGAATGCATAAATAAATGGAACAACAAATATTTCTCTCTCTCTCTCTCTCTCTCTTTCTCTCTGCCTTCCACTCTCTCTAAAATCAATACATAAAAAGGTTTTTTTAAAGTCAAATGAAGTAATAGGTATGAAAATGCTTTGCGATACCAGCATAAGGGGCAGATCGGAGAACACCCGAAATGCCAGCCAGGGTTTGACTCTATTCCTTTAAGTAATAAAAACTCTTGAAGATCTTTGAAGAAGCAAGTGAATGACATGATGAACAAGGTGTAAGGAACCTAATTCCCTTCTCCAACTCCCTCCCGCAGCCCGGCAATCAGTCTCTCTTCTGTGCTGACAATTTTCTGTGATGTCAATTCAACATCTCCTGCAGGCGCTGGGAGGAAACTTCATCTCGGCTCTGGGGAAGAGCTGTGCAGGCCTTGAAACAATCATACTATGTAAATCAAAGGCCCTGCTGCAGCTCAGGCCGCCCATTCACTTGAGCATATCTATTGTCTTTGGAACTTAATCAAATTTATGCACACTTCAAGATGCTTCATGCTGTGTGAAGAACATTCTTGTACTGTATCACCAGAAAGCATCCTTGTTTTATGATGTGCTGTCTTTGGCTAGATGGCTCCGAAGGTCATTAGCCCGTTCCCCAGTTCACTGCCTTGCTGAATCCACGCACACCTCTAAGCCCCTATAATCTCTTAAATATTTACCCACCTTTTGAGGTGACTAGGTTTAGTTTTTCTTATACTCAAATATTACTTTAATCACTGCTAAAATCCATGATATTACTTAGTATAACTTAGCAATGAGTCATTTTGCAGCCACAAGTTGGAAAATCATTAAATATCCAAAATCTTAATCAAATACAGTTAACTTTTAAAAACGTATTATCCAACTTAGTTTTTCCTTTCTCTGTTTGAAACAACTGAAAAGTTTGGAAAAAAGTAAAAAGCAGTGTCTAAAGTCTGTTTTTAACTCCATGAGTGTTTCTATGATGTTTGGGTCCTGTATGTTCAGGTACAAAAATGAATGAATGAGTGAACTGAAATAACTAGATCTGGAAAAATGTATTTATTCTTATACCATTCATCTCGTTCAGGAGTTGGCAATTTTTTTTTCTGTGCAGGGCCAGATAGCAAGTATTTTCAGGTTTGCAGGTCATGGGGGCTTTGTCAAAACTGCTCAACCCTGCCGTGGCAGTGTGACAGTTGCCATGGAAACACAGAACCAATGGGTATGGTTCTATCCCAGTAAAATGTTACTTAGGAAAACCGGCAGGTGGGCAGAGTTGGCCTTTAGACTGGTCTAGTTCGCTTGTTCTCAACTCCAGTGTGCATCAGGGTGACTTGAGCAACTGGTGACAAAAAAGACACCCAGACCCCAGACTCTGACTGCAGGGGTCTGGGCTGGGGCTGGTGCTCCTATGGTTGTTCCGATGTACAAAAGTTTGGGGACCTAGGCTCTTTTTCCTTAAGAAATGCAGCTCCAAAGTCATATATTAAACACCAAAATTTTGATAAGAGACTTACAAAAAGACAAGAAAATCAAAGTTGGAAAGGAAAATTAGCATGTTTTAAATAAGAAAAATAAAACAATTTGTGCTTTTCTAGAAAATTTAAGGATGAAGAATTTTGATCCATAATCCTAGCTGGTATCAGTTTCTATTCGTCATCTAAATGGTGACATTCAAATAAACTATAGAACTAAAGCTACAGCCAAAAAATATTTTGGATTTAGTGCTTAAGGTGTAAATTAAATTTAAACAATCCCAACTGATTTTAAACGTTCTATCATCTTCCAGCCTCTAAAATCGTTTACTACTATGATTATTAAAATTATTGCAACCAAAAAATTGCTTAATCATAAGTGCTTTACAGCCCATAAAATACCCCATTGTTTTCGCATAGCATCGATTGATACTTCATAAATCTGGATTCCCGACTTTTTCCAAAAGCTTGTTGAAAGCTACTCAGCAAAGAAATGAAAAGATAGAAAATATTTTTTTCCATATAGAAATTGAAAGGGGCATAGGGCCCACCCTGTACAAAAGCATTTCTCATACAAAGAAAAGGCCGTCAAATTATTAACAGATGGCAATCTCATGGCAATCAATTAAGATGTATCAGGTGAGGTCTGGTTCCCAATTCGAATTCCATCTTTGCTGGCTAACCCCAAGAGTGTCCTCCACAGTGGGATGAGCTGCTACGTGGAACTGCGGGCTCGCGCCACTCCCTGCCCCCCCTCCCTGCGTGGCAAGGGTAAGACTGCCGCATGAGCAGAGAACTCGGCCTCCGAGGAGACGTGCATTACTCCTGGGCCCAGCTGCCAGCTGGTGCTGATAGACGGGGGAGTGGACAGAGCCCTTCTTGGCCAGTAGATGAGTTTCCATTTGGTGCTCCTTTTTTATTCCACTCAAAGCTAATAGTTTTTTTTTTATTATTTCATTATTTTCCTTCTTTTTTTTTTTTAACAGTAGGCTGTCTGCCTGGCATACTGTACAAATACAGACCAGATTTTTAAAAATAAGAGTTTAATTCTTGAATTGTAAACCTAGAGGGAGGAATATATATGCACAAATTGCCTCATTTCCCTGCACTTCAATTTTTGATAAATGAGAGAATAACACTTTTTAATGTATTTAATTATAAAACAATCAATAGGTTAATTTTGGCTGTAAGATAGTTGGACATTAGAACAGAGAAAATTCAATAATCTGATACTTTAAATTGGTTTTGTAAGTGATACAAAGCTGTTTTAAATATGCAGTTAATGATGCAAGACTTTAATACCCGTATAATTAAGTAATGATTTTTTAATGTTGTTTTAATTGAATTTATTGGGTTGACATTTGGTTAATAAAATTATATAGGTTTCAGGGGTACGATTCTACAGCACATCATCTGTATATTGTCCTGTGTGCTCACCACCTCCAGCCAAGTCTCCTTCCCTCACCACTTACGCCCCCTTCACCCTCTGCTACCTGCCCCCACCCCCTGTCCCTCTGGTAAGCACCAGGCTGCAGTCTGTCTGCTGGGGGTGGGGGAGGGGGTTGTCTGGGGGAGGGTCTTTGCTTAATCCCTTCACCTTTTTTCACCAGGCCCCTACCCCTCCTCTCTGACAGCTGTCGGTCTGTTT
>PVKM010040833.1:0-13330 GCA_004027735.1 Carollia perspicillata
AACGAGAAAGGATACTCCACAGACTGTTCTCTCTCTCCTCTTTGCAACCCCCTGGGAGAATTCCTTTGTGGCTTAAGGTGCAGATGGCTGCTTCCTGTCGGCACCAGCCCTCTGTTCAGCACAGGTGGCCCCTGCCCACCCCTCTCACAGGAAGCAGCTCTCACTTTAAAGGGGAGCCAGTGGCTCCAGCAGAAAAGAGGCCCTTGGGAAAGGCCAACACAGTAATTATTACCTTGTTACCACGGAAGTAGAGATTTGCCTCTAAGGTTCCTTTTATGAGCTCTAAAATGAAAGTGACTTTTACTCTCGCCTACTCTGTTTCCCTGCTACAACAGAAGCAGGAGAAGAAAGAGGAAGGCGGGGAGAGAAAACAGAATGAAGATCACTGATGTCAGTGTTAGAGACATCTCTCTGTCCCAAGAAAAGGAGGACAGCCCTTGAATGCAGGGCTAAGAAAGTGCTCGGGGGCACTGGGGGGTGTTAACAGGCAGGAGAAGGCAGGAAGGAGAAGACAGGGAGAATGAGAGACAAGACGGGAGGGGTGGGCATGAAAGTGAGAGGAAGAGAGATCGGCTGACTGACTCGAGCAAGCAAAAATAAAGGCAAAATAGTATGGGAGAGGTCAGGAAGGTGGGGTGGGGGGAGTGAGGCGAAGTTCACGTTCGCTTAGGCCGATAGCAGGCTCGATGCTCAAGCATCCAACCATGTAGCACCTTGTGGCTAGTATGTCTGTATTCTCAATTTCCTTCCTTTTCTACATGTCATGTCCTAACTTACACTCCCCCTAGTCCTAGTGCTTTCCTTTAATACACAATTGTTCTGTTATTGTATATATTTACTCTAAGCTGTTATGGAACGAAGAGGGCTTAGTTATTTGTTAATTAAATATAAAGGAAAGAGAGTTCCAGGGATACAGCTCAGATAGCCCTGAATGATTTGCAGGACCGAGGAACATTTTGTCTTTGTTCAGTACTTCATAAAACACTTTCACCACCTTCACGTGGTATACTCCTCACAGTGGTCCTTAATTCCCCCTGGCTGGGCAGCATAAGATATCCACAGGTTCTGGAGATCGGGCCATGGATGCCTTGGGGGCAGGGGGTGCATTATTCTGCCTACCACAGGCTTAGAAGGTCGGCAAACAAAGAAGCTATTCCCATTGATGTTCCTTCTCGTCTGCACATTCTAGCAGAGGCTGTGCCTAACAAATAACTGGGCTGGGGGCCTACTACCTGGGAAGGACTCCCAACAACTCCGTCTGCAGGCTGGGGACCTCTGGCCTGGATTAAACTCCTCTCTGCAGGCCGGGCCTGAATCTGTGAATGCAGTGCTTGGTGCCAGGAGGCCGCCTTGTTCCACACAGATCACAAAGCCAAGCGGTGCTCTGGGCACTTGTGACTCTCCCAGCAAGGAAGCAGGGCTCAGCTTGGTAGGCTGGTCAAATACTAGGTTGCATAGTTACATCCTCACCCCGTGGGACTCCCAATTCAAGCCGAAAGTGGGACAGCCAAGGCTCCAAATGCAGACAGAGGAGTCAGCGCAGTGACAGAATCCTACTGCAAGGGCAGACTCGATACCTAAAATCTTCAGGGTTTGGGGGACAAAGAAAACCTAGTGACAGAGGAGAAAAAAAATGTTTCTCCTTCTTGCTCGGTTCCTTGGCATTGTGTTAATGAGCAATTTACATTTTGTTTAAATCTCAGGCCAATGGTTTACCATGTAGCATTAATTATTTTGCTTCATCACTACCTAAATCAATAAAAGCTGCATAAGTTCAATAAGAATTCTAATGGCTTAAATTTTTTTTAAAGATTGTATTTATTTTTAGAGAGAGGGGAAGGGAAGGAAAAAGAGGGGGAGAGAAACATTGATGTGAGAGAGAACCATCCATTCACTCACTGCCTTCTGCATGGGCCCTGACCTGGGACCGAGAACCTAACCTGCAACCCAGGCATGTGCTCTGACAGGGAATCCAACTGGTGACTCTTCACCTTGAGGGACAACGTGCAACCGAGTGAGCCACCCTGTCAGGCCAGGGCGCATTCTAACGGTTTAGTTACCAGGGGTGTCCAACCTGCAGCCTGCACTCGGGCTGGATTCGACTCCGGATGGCTGTGAATGTGGCCCAACACAGAATCATAAATTCACTTAAAACATTATGAGACGTTTTTCGTGATTATGTGTCGCAAGGTAGTTAATGTGTGGCCCAAGACAACTCTTCTTCCAGTGTGGCCCAGAGACACCAAAAGGTTGGACGCCCCTGGAGAAAGAAGGTACCAAGTAATTCCAAAGTCCTTGGCCAGCCCGACTGCTGCCCCCCTGGGCTCTCAATGACACTTCCATGTCAGGGGAGCCCTTCAGGCAGAGCCTGTGGCTGGATGCTGACGCCCGAGGGTGATGACAGAAAGGGCCACGTGCGCAGCGGTGACTTGCAAGGACAAAGACGGGGACTCAGGAGTGGAAACTTTCCCGGGGCTCTGCTTTAAGCTTTGAAAGCATGCAATTTGCCAGTGTTCAAGAACTTCTGATGGGTGATGAGGGGACACTGTGCATGGAGGAGCTGGCAAAAGTTCCACAAACCCTTTGATTGTCTGGGATCCCAGCCCCTCGGCCCTCCTGGGCGTATTTCTTTTTCTTCCCAGGCTGTCCATTCAGAGACCTCCACACTAAGTTCTCTTTACTAGTCTGTTATCTGGGGCCTATGTCTGGTAATAAGCCACTTCTACTTGTCCCCTTTGATGCTCCCTTCTCAGCTGGCTGCCTCTCGTTGGCTGGAAGTAGCCACTGACGACTGTCAGGTAAAAACTGGAGCCCAGGGGTGGCAGCCCTGAGGAGTGACAGGAGATCAAAGACAGACTTGGCATTCTGAATTTACTATCGTCATTTATTATTTCTCAGAGCGTGCTGGTGACACAGAGACTCACAAGCTGACATGGTCTCTACTTCGCAGGCTCGGGAGGTACACACTGCTATCAGCTGCTTTTAATAACCCTGAAGATATCCCGGACACAGCCTGTTGCAAACAGCTGGGGTCTATGTGGCAGGTCTGGGTCCTGCAGGGCTGTTCCCTGGAGCCGGAGCAGCACTGCTGAGGTCAGTGGTTTTCCTGCACGCATGGGGAGGTGATCTGCACTTTGCCTGCCGTCTTCCCTTGGCTGAGGTCTAATCAGGTCTCATCTCTCAGTACTTTTCCTATTTCCTTTGTGGAACCCGTCTGTTACTTGTGTGTGAATCTTTACAGGCCAGCCGTCTTTTTTATAAGAAATTTTCTGGAAATATCTCAGCTCTGTGACCTTCTTTTTTCAGGTTAAAAGGGAAGGATTCTGGAAAGGTTCTGGGTTCTCTGTATTTTTTCACTTGTCTATTTTAAATGATTTAAAGAACATATTTCCAATTACTGGGACAAGAACCTAATTGCCTAACCAGCAGCCAGCCATTTGGATACTACCTTTAAAAATAATAATATATCTGCACACAATCTGTGATATTCTTCCTTGATATCTCACATGAAATAGCCTATACTATCCTTACCCTAAGCAATATTTGTAAAATCACGGGTTTCATGTAATAGTTACCTCTTTAAAATATTAAAATTAAAATGAATTTTTTAATATCCTCACCCAAGGATATGCTTTATTGAGCTTAGAGGAAGGGAAGGGAGGGAGAGAGAGAGAGAAACATTGATTGGCTGCTTCCCCTTGTGCCCTGACTGGGGATCGGACTCATAACCTCTTGGTGTATAGGATGATGCGCCAACCGACGGAGCCACCTGGCCAGGGCTAAACGGTAATTGTTAAAAAGAAATATTTCTTTGTCTACCATCTAAAATTACTTTCTATATGATTAATGTGAGCCTCCCACTTGAGTACAGTTTGGGGGCAAGATTTACATGAAGAACTTTATAGAAATAAATCAAATACTATTTCAACTTAGCCAAAAATGAAGCATTTCTTTGGTCTATTTATAATAATTTTGGAGATTAAAGATATTTAACTTATTCCAGAATAATGCAAAATGTCTCACTGCCTATAGGTCAAAACTTACATAAAATAGGAAATTTATACGTATTATTAAACCCTTTTCTTTTTCTCTTTTTTTTCCCTTTTCTTTTTTTAAAAAAAGCCACCTGAATTCTTTCTTTAAAAGTTGGCCCGTCAGCCACTTAGTCTTACACGATCACATCTGAGCAGCGTCCATCGGGGGAGAACCAGAGGACACTGCTGTCCCTTTGGCCCGCTCTACGGGCCGATCTAGAAAAAACACATCCAGTGATCTCTTCTTCCCAGCCCCCACCGAGCACCTCCACCTCCAAAAGCAGAAACAAGCTCAGCTGTGATCTGTGATAATTCCATTAACCCTGCAATAAAGCATTAAATGAAACTGCCTAGCACACATTCTTCTTCTGCTGGAAGGGGAAATGAACCTCAGAAGGCCTGCACTTTATGCTGATCGATTTACTAACCAACCACATGTTTACAGGAGAACACAAACAAGCAAAGTAATTGGCCAACATTGTGACATCTCCAGAGAGGGTGTTACAGCAAAGGATTTTTTTTTAACCCCTGATAATACTTCCTCTAAATAGTTAAGTTGTAGAGAGCTTTAGCTTTAGAAAGAGTTCTCAAATGGTTCATCTTTCTGTGGAATCCTCTAACCAATACTTTAAAAAAATTAATGACAGGAACAAAACGGACTTGAGCTGGCGCTGCAGTGGAAAGCCTTTGGTCGGCTCTGGTATAAATCACCACGCTGGACACAGGGGGACTCTGAAAGGACGCATTCAAGTCAGTGGCAGGGCCTGGGCCAGATCCCAAGTTCCTGACAGCTAATTCAGTGCTGCCTACCTCAGCCCAGGCTTCCCAGCTTCCCTGAGGGATCGTGAAGAGAGATTTCTCTTCAGCGAATGCGTTTCTGGGGGTAACTTCCGTGTCTGTCTCTTTAATAGGCTGCCCTGTCTCTCCAAAGCCAGAGAACCATGGAAACCACCCACCTCCTCATAAACAGTGCGCCCTGCTAAGGGAACAGGAAGCTGGACTTGGGCTGCAAACACCTGGCTTTCCAACACATGAGGTGCAGCGCCCCCAAAGAGTATAGGGATTGCAAACCCCTCACACCAAAATCCATGCAGTGTCACACAAACCCAGATGTGGAAAGAGGCCAATCAAGTCAGAAAGAGTCTTCAACAGACAGATCACTAAGGGGCATTGAAATCTAGAAATACAGCAGCACATCGGAGCTCGCAGCAGGCCTGGGGGTGTGACAGTCCAACCCTCTTCTTTAAGAGACTGCTCATGGTCACAGAATTGGTGTGTGTCAGAGCAAGGACTAGAAATGTGGATGCCAAATACTCTCCTTTCTTTGTTGCAGTGTTTTCTGGAACTCTTTTCATCTCGGACGGCAGCAGCAATGAAGGCCGGTCCAGCGATATAACCTCACCGGCTCAGCTCTACAACCTCCACACTTAAGCCTTGCCTCCTATTACCAAGCAACAGCAGACTGAGGGGGAAGTCAGCTCCGCCAAGGCCAGGAGAGCTCCCATCTGCACACGGACCTTCTGTGCATCACCAGGGACTCTGTTCCGAGGTGCAATACCTAGAAAGCTGCCTAATGGGAAGTCAAAGCAATCCCCGGGGCCTGCTGAACTGACAAAGATGCATAGCAACAGTCAAAACAACAACAGAAACTACTCAGAAGCAGCCGGTCTCAGAAGCATCACCCCACACAGAGCAGGACTCGGTCCTTCAGCAGCCTTCTCCCTCCGGTTGTGCCAGCTGCCGACCCCAGGCACGGCCTCAGGGCCTCCCGACCTCTGCATGGTTAAAGCAGCACCCATCACTCCAAATATCACCGCCTTCATTCCGCAGGTCACTGTGAAATGCCCTCTGAACCTGGCCCATCCCAGGTGAAGCAAGCTTACCTGTCAGCATCCCCGAGGCCCAGGGAGGTGTTTCTTTGCAGTGTCTCCCGCACCACAGCCATCCCATCAGGGAGCCGGTTCAGGCGACGGGTGTAGAGGCCAAGTCCACCATCGGTCAGGTACCTTTAAAAGAAGGAGGATGCAAAGGTATGGTCAAAAGCAAGCCCTGTATAGTCTTGTTGTTCACATCCGGAAGCCCTGTGTGGACATCCTGTGCTCTAAGGGGAAGAGACCGAGGCTTTCCCGAAACTCTGTCACTGATCACAGCCTCGGGCCAATGCTGCAGCTGACTCAACCCAAGGATCACCAAGCTTGGTGCAAAAATAGAACTCAGCTTAACCAACTCACAGGAATCTATGAAGCAGAGGGGAACTAACTAGTGAATAACATTAAATATCAAATGTATGCATGACATTCTTTTTTAACGTCAGCAGTCATACAAGCAGGTTTTTCACCTAAGAGAATGAAACTGGCCAGCCCCAAGGAAATCACAGGGAGAAATATTATAAAACAGGGCAGTGGAGGGTGCAGGCAAGCTCCTAAGAGGCAGAAAGAAAAGACAGAGGATCCAAGAGTCACCTTTGCCATCACGGGCAAGTCACTTCTCTGGGTTTTTCATTTAAATTATGGGAATATATCACGGCCTTCCTGCATCGCAAGGCAAACGTGAGAATTAGTGAGATGAGGCATATGAAATGCACTCTGCAATCTGCACTGCACCATGTAAATGAAAGACATCATTAGGACTGTCACCATCTTGAAGTATCTACAGATGAGGCGCTTCGCCTTCGATAACAATGTGTGCAGGGGGCTGCCGTACAACTGTCTTCTGATGAAACTGGTGCTGTCCGGGGAAGGGGGTGACCCTTGGAACTTTCTGTGCAGACGGCTGACGGTCTGCAGACCAGACCAGCTCCTGAGATCTTCGTCACGAGTAGGAGGTAGTTCAGGTCCAACGCAGCTTTACCTCTCCACCTGGCTCCTTCACAACACTCAGCAGAGGAGACTGCTGTGCGAGGAGCGAGGAGCCCCGCTCTTCCGCGGAGAGCAGGAAGGCAAGGCAAAACCCAGGCAGAGCAAGAAACCAAACTCAGATCCCTGTAACTCCCACACGGGCCGCGTGAGGAAGGCTTATAATTTTCTGACTTGCGCCCGGGGCGTCTGAAATTGTGTTTTACATTTTGAGTCAAGTAAGAAGACCCGTGAGTAGTTTATTTTCCTGAAACCGGCACCTGAGCTGCATCCTGAAATGTTTCACAGCATTTAATATTTTACCTTTAGAATACAAGGGGTAGATCCTGACAGTTTTCAGTCCTTGAATCTTTCCCCCCTCTCACTTGGGAACTTTTGGGATAGATACATTCTTAGGAAAATGGAACTATGAGATGCTGTGGAGGTTGCCCGGAACCAGAGAATTCAAGTTAGGGGCAGAGAAGGAAGTTTTCCCTGGAGCCACCGTGGCTGAGAAGGAGCCTCCAGTACGGGCCAAAAGAAACGTCCCCTTAGAGCAACTTCCAGGAGGACACGTCTGAACTGAACTTCTCTGATGCCCCCCTTGTCCCCCAGTTATGCCGTGAATGACCACAGACGAGGCAATGCCGATGTGACGGAGACTGCTGGGAGTCCGTCATGCCAACAGACTGCGGTTAGGCCAACAAAACAGCAGCAGCAGCAAAGACTGAATTTTTCATTCCATTGCACCGTGTTGAAAACAAAAAGCACTCTGTGAAGACACTAAAAACCAGGGAAATTGCTTTCCCAGTGCACTCTCCTCCCTGGATAACAGAATGCTCATTTTGTTCTTCTCCAGGAGAGTCGGAGAGCCATGAGTCCTGACTACTCTAAGCCAACCGAAGGACGTCTACACCTCTTACCACTGCCTAGTGTAGAAATGGGTTGTACTATCCAAACTTGGCTAGTGACCCGAGTCTGCTTCTGGGAAAGGTTTTTCACTCTTACAAAAGACATAAGGAAAATAATATGGCCTAAAAGTTTTGTATTCTACCAAAATCCATATGCTGAACTGAAGTCCTCGCTCCCTATGTGATAGGATTTGGATGTGGGGCCTTTGGACAGTAATTAGGGTGAAGTGAGGTTATGAGGGTAGAGACCCCCTGGTGGGACTAGTGTCCTTACAAAATGGGAAAGAGAGGAGAGCTCTCTCCACCATGGGAAGCAGGGAGGTGGGGGGGCGGGAGGGGGGCGGTTGACGGCAAGCCAGGAAGCGGCCCTCATGGAGAATCGAGAACAGAATCTTCAGGCCACTTGATTTTAAACTTCCCAGACTCCAGAAGTGTCAGAAATTAATGTTTGTTGTTTAAGCCTAAATAAATAAATAACGCTGAATTTTGTACTTTAAATGGCGAATCTGCTCTGGCTGGTGTGGCTCAGCGGATTGAGCACCAGCCTGCAGACTGAAAGGTCACTGGTTCGGCTTCCAGGCAGGGCACGTGCCTGGGTTGTAGGCCAGGCACCCGGTCGGGGGTGTGAGAGGCAACCCGTCGATGTATCTCACACATCGATGGTTCTCTCCCTCTCTTTCTCCTTCCCTTCCTGTCTCTCTAAAACAAACAAATAAAATCTTTTTTAGAAACGGTGAATTTTTTAGTGGTATATTAAACCTCAATTAAAAAAAACTGATAGCTATAGTTCAATAATTCTTTGTTTGATTACCTTTTAATGCTTGCCTTTCCCCCATAAGACAGTAATGCCCTTGAAGGCAGGGACTGTTCTTATTTTCTTCAAACCTCCATCCCATGTGCTAGCACATTCTAAGTGCTTACTAAATACTGGTTTTTGCTGAATGAATGAAGCCCAAAGACACAGTCATTGAGTGGGATTTAGCCAAAACTTTTTGGAAGGACAGCAATTACAGCTTTTCCTTCCTCTTCAATGTCAGCAAACTTGACCCCTGAGACACATGGCAAATCAAACTAAACTACCTGTTAGCCTACCATCTGTCTATCCACCCACCCAACAGATGCAGCGACTCGGGGTCCAGCGGTAGGCTACATGCTCACACCCTACAGTTGGCACATACAGAAAAAAACAACATTCACCCAAATGCAGTGACTCTGCCAGAGGCCAGACCTTCTAGAACAAATGTCCTTTCAAGGACCAGAACACAACTTTGCATCATTAAAGCAAGGTTTCAGTAAAGTCCTTGAGGGCACAGAGACAAACAAAAACCTTCTAACTGGGGGGATCTTGTCAAAGGACAAACAAACTAATTTTAGCATTCATTTTCCCTGCCGGATTTTTACTGCTGGTGAAATGGCCCACACGGTTGGGCAATTACATGCACCCGGGCATGTAGACCACCCCCGCCCCACACCAGCCCCCACACCCCCTGGCCCGCTTTCTGCGAAGGCCAGAGGGCAGAGCTCAGTTTTGAGATGCGCTGCAGCCCAGGCCAGCAACGCCCATGTGCAATGCGGTTTCACTGAAATGTGGCCACTAAGGAAAGTGGGAGGGCCCTGGAGGGGTTGAACTGGATGCGGTAACTTGGCTAGTCAGCTGATGCTAGAAACTGACTTGGTTTAGAATGAGTGGAAGGGACAAGGCAAGGCTAAATCCAGATCCTCTGCCTTCTCAAATGCACCTGACAGCCAGGGAATGGAATGAACGCAACTTCTGACGATTCCCTTTTGTTGCAAATCTATTTCATGCCTATGTGCGGGGCACAGGGAGGAGAGAAGGGAGAAGTGATGAGGAAAATGGGGAATTTACATCTTCTCCCAGAGGTCTGTAAAAACATATTCAATCATGTATTTTTAATAATATTCTTCAAAATAAATTCTGCCATAGGTTCCCTCATTAGCAGACAGCATAGCACTGGAGATAGTCGTCGCCAGCCCCAGTCTCATACTCAAGAATCTAATTTGACGTATTTACTTCTAAATATTATCCACTGATTACAATAATCTGATTTACAGAAAAGCTTCACATGTTTTAATAACTCTTCCAGTCTTAATAAAAAAGATACATTTTTTGTTGTTGTTCAACCAAGCTTGTATGGGAATTGGCTACCGAGTACGTTAACAAAGCTGGCCATACTGAAGCCAGACCCTGGACAAAGCATCATTTACAGGTGAGGCGGACACTGCTGTGTTCACCTGAAACACTAGCCCTTGCCCAGAAGCTAAAAAGGCTCTTGTTCCTGAGGGCTCAGGGGGGCCAGGGAGTGATGGGTGCACCCCAGCTTTGGGAGCTTTCTGTCTGTGGGGTGTTTTCCTTGCTATTCAAGGCTGAGGCACCTTGGGCGGGGCCCACGAGCATCAATCAGAGTCAGAAAGAGCGCTCTGTTATCAGACAAACCTGGGTTCAAAGTCTCCTCTGCCCCTTGCTAGCGGAGCCACCTGGTGCACGTCACTATTAACAAGAACTGACGGCTACTGGTGCTTGCTGTGCACTGTGCAAAAGGCTTCACATAAACTGCAGAGGAATCCTATCCAGTGCCTGGCACGTTGGGAACGCTTTATCACCGCGTGATGCCTGCATACCCTTCTCCTCATTCAGTGCCACAAATACCAGGGTCTGTGCCAGGAACAGAGAAGGAAAGGCCTAGAGACCTTGTTCCTGCCCTGCTCTCGCAGAGCTCCACACCCATGAGGGACTCAACCACAAGGTGCACAGGTAATTCTACTCCTACACGCAGAGCAGCATTACAGATGGACGCACAACAGGCTCCAAGCACGTGGGAGAAGGTGGCACAGAGGAGAGTCCATGTAGGCACACAGATCACGTGAAAAACAAGAGAAACGCAGAGGAGGGTGAGTTAAGAGAAGGGTTCGGAGCTCACCACTGCTGAACCATCAGGAGCAAAGACAAGAGCTGGGCTGCATGGGCACCGGGGCACCGTCAGGGAGGGCCTGGATGCCCGGTGGGTTAAGACCTTTGCCTGCAAACCAGGGGAGCAAATGAGCAGCCGGCTCTGGCTTCTGTTTCGCACAGAACGCCGACTTTTCAGTACTTCTGTCATTCATTACTGCATTTTGGTGAGCATCTTCTCACTGACATTTCCCTCTACAGACTTTTCAGACTGCACCAGGTGTCTCAGTCATCCCAGGCCTCTGGGGAATGACCAGACTTGCCGGGCAGACCTCACCATCCCTCCAGACGTGCCTATTACAAGAAGTTTCTCAACAAAGCGGGTGCATCCAGTGTAACTGATACTCCCTACAAAAAAACTCTGGCCTCCAGCAGGACCTGTTAGAACATAGACGTCTGCTAGACTTGAGTCCAGCGTTTAGTCAGTAGATTTCTGTTCTTTAAATGTAATGAGGCCACAACGGGAAACAAGGGCAACTGGCCTTGTGAGTCACCTTTGGACGGAGGGACAGTGGCTCCTCGATTCCAAGGTCCACAGTCCAACGTGGCCTGCACAGGCAGCCCACACACTGACCTTCACTCGTCTCAGAAGAGACCACCTTCCTTCCATCAGGAATGGGGGAGGGGACAGGGGACAGGACAGGAGAGAAATACGTACTGACCTGATCTAGTTCAGTGCACTTCTACCAGAACATGGCACTGAAAATATTTTAAACCCTCCGATGCAAGAAATGAAAGGAGTGCAAACATGGGGGGGAAAAAAAGAAATCAAGCCTAGACGAATACTTTGCTTTAAAGGCACGTCAGCCTGTCTGTGTTTTCTGGACACACTTTTGGTTGAAATGTGAACCTTGTAAAGAAAACTGGAATGAGAGAAACACAGACAGTTTTCCTTGCCAATATCAATATGAAGGACTGACCATACACAGCAGCACATGCTTCGTTGCAGAAGCTTAAAAGAGGCGGCACGGGCCGACGAGAAAGAAGCCCTCGAAGCCGAGCGTCTCACCAGCATCCAAGTCCCCAAACGGCATCGCGTTCACAGGGCCGGCTACTCGGTGACAGGGCGGCACGGCATTCACGCTCTCAGTTTCTCGGGGTGTAAACTGAGTTTCTGGACAAACCTGTACAAGGACCCCTTTAGTGTAGGGCCTCCTAGGAGTCAGATGAATAAACTCCACTCTGGGTCACAGAAGGACCAACGGACAAGCTCATCTCACAAAGCTGCCTGAACCTTTGTGAGGAAAGCCGATCTTTATGATGGAAAAGAGCGGCTACGTTTGACTTCAGGAGGGAAGAGAACACATTTGAGATGCAAAAGGTGATTTAGAAAAAAACCAGGTTTAAATTTTCAGTGCTAATTCTAAAACGGCAGCACTATAATTTAGGCGAACACTTACAATTTTACGAAGGAGACGCTTGGAAAACATCCTAGTTTTTAGGTACAAAAGCTGAGGCAAGTATGGTATAATGTCACTTAGCACTCCCAATGCCTCTGCCTGAAATGACAAGGACAGAGACCTATGACGGAGGGAGCCCGGTACCCTACTGCCAGGACGTACTCGATATTCTAAGTCCAGCGAAGGGTAACGGTATCGGAAGAACACGGTGCCGCTGCTTCTCTGTTGGGGGCCGCCCCAAGCTCACACACGGTGAAACAAACCCAACGCAGCCTCCGGAGAGAGAGTCTAAGGTCTGAAAAATCTTTCCCTGTAATAGCAGGACTTCAACGATAAAGATTCCAGACTATACGACACGAATAATCAGGAAACACGTCCTTGCTGTCCACGCCTGTGGGGACCCTGCCGTCAGGGGCAGCGGGGGGCTGTGGGCCTAGGGAATCCAACCAGTTTCCTACCTTTCTGCTTGAGGCGGAGTTGGGGCACCTGTCAGCACTGCTGGCTCTTCAGGATGTCACCAAGCTGGTATCTTACTCTTTTTAGGAGGATAGGGGAGTTCGATTTTCATCTCTAGCAGAATCTTCCCATATATTTTGCTCAAGCCTGAAGCAGCCACCTGAGGCCATGTCGAGAGCTGCCAAGGCTCAGGGCTCAGAGCAGGACCATGGCAAAAGGGTGTCACTGCAGGGAAGTTCTTTCACTGGCCATGAGCCAGCCACCAACTGGGACTGTCCACAGCTCAAGGGACAGCAGCCCCTTCCCTGGCTTGTCTGCACTGCACTTCCATCTCACTGGGTCCGGGCTGCGGAGTCCTCTGATCCAGGTGTGGCAGGAAGTCAAGCCCGCTGCGGAAGGGAGCCGGGCTCAGGGGGACTGGAGCCTACCCCAGCCAGCCTGGGCACCAGAGCATGCCTCTCTGGGGAGGCGCTGCACAGACGTTGCTAAGCTAGTCAGACAAGAGCTCCGCTCTGGCAGGCTGTGGGGACAGAAGCAGCAGCAGGAAAAGACAAGCCTGCGTAAAGGGTCTCAGGGGCCCCCTTTAAGCCTCGCTGGGGTGAGGGATGGCGAGGGACAGGGCCACAGACTTTATTTCCTAAAGTGCGGCAAAGGCACACTGCTGGGGACATTGTGACAAAACTCGACATGCGCCTCACCCTCTGCCTGCCACTCAGAATCTGGGCCA
>PVKM010040834.1:0-13335 GCA_004027735.1 Carollia perspicillata
TGTGCCCTGCCTGGGAAATTGAACCCATGACATTTTAGTTCGCAGGCCAGCGCTCAACCCACTAAGCCACACCAGCCAGGGAAAAGCTCAGTATGTTTAAATTCAGGAATTGTTAATGACATGCTTATGATGTTAAATATATAACTATGTAAATACATGTATAATTACATACCCAAATGAGCTGAGAACTTAAAATCTGGACAAAGATGTTTACAGAAGCTTTATTAATAATTGCTGGAACTTAGAAATAACAACCAGATGTTCTTCAGTATGTGAGTGGTACATCCAGACATTGGACTATTTTTCAGACATGGAGGAAACTGAACTGCATATTATGATGTGAAAGCCAGTCTATAAAGATTACATAGTATATGATTCCGACTACATTGCTGTTTTGGAAAAGGAAAAACTATGGAGTCAGTAAAAAGATCTGTGGTTGGCAGGGGTTGGAGAGGAAGGAGGGATGGATTAATAGGCAGAGGATTTGTAGGACAGTAAAATATGCTGTGACAGGTGATGGCGAATACATGTAATTATACATTTGTCCGAAGCCTAAGATTGTACATACCAAGAGTGAACTCTAATGTGAACTATGGACTTTGGGTGATAATGACACGTAGGTTCAATTGTTAACTAATGCCCCACTCGGGTGTGGGATGTTGATAGCAGGAGAGGCTGTGTGTATGTTGGGGGTAGGCAGAGGGTACCAGGGTGGGCAAAAGTAGGTTAAATTACCAGCCATCATTCCCTAAAATATAAGTCATAAGGATACAAAATAGAAACAGCAAGCCAAATAAAACAAATACCATAATTAATACGTAAATACAAGAACAGATTACTCACTACAAACCTACTTGCCAACCCCTGTATATATGAACTCTGTTCTTTCTGTTCAATTTAGCTGTGAACCTAAAACTGCTCTAAAAAATAAAGTCTATTAAAAATAAATGCCAGGTTCAAGTTGTCTGACCTGTTCAACTTTTTAAAAATTTACTGATTTTAAAGATAGGAAGGGGAAACACTGATTTGTTGTTCCACTTACTTATGCATTCATTGGTTGTCTTCTATGTGCCCTGACTGGGGATTGAACCCTAAACCTTGGTGTGATGGGAAGAGGCTCTAACCAACTGAGCTACCTGGCCAAGGCTGACCTGTTCAACCTTTAGAGAAAATTATAACCTTCATAGTCATTATTCAGCTGCTTCAATAGGCATATGATTAATGACTAGAGTGGTCTTCCTTTGGTAAAATATGGCTCCATCACAACTGATGGACAGTCCAAATTGTGCTATGAATGGTGAACCTCTAGCAACACATTGTTGTGTCAGAGTAGTAACAGCTAATGGCTCACAATTAAGTTCAAACCTAGCTGAGGCACTTAACACCTGTAATTTCTTGGATAAATTCATTACTGAACCCCTAAGGAATTATTGTTTTTTATTTGCAAAATGGGTTATCCTAAAAATGGAGGTTACCTAAAAATAACATAGGGGTCCAAGTAATGTCAGGAGAAAAATAAAACCACAATTTTGTCTAAGATTAAAATATTTACATATATGATCTTAACGAAGCCCAAAATGTTAATGTTTTAGTGATTGTATTATAGGTAATTTAAATTTATTACTCAAACTTCTATCTTCCAAATTCTGTACAAGACAGACCCTGTTCTGGCTGATGCGGCTCAGTGGAGTGAGTGGTGGCCTATGAACCAAAAGGTCGCCAGTTTGATTCCCAGAGCACACGCCTGGGCTGCGGGCCAGATCACCAGTTGGGGGCGTCTGAGTTGTTTCTCTCCCTCTCTCCCCGGCTCTAAAAATAAATAAATAAACTCTTTTTAAAAAAATGGCCTGGGAGAAGTAAACCACATTTGACAACAGAAAAAACAAAAAAAAGCTTAGAATTCCTATTTATTATTTATACTCAGGAAATAAATTTTCAAAAACCACAGCACAGAAACTGTAGAAAATAATATTTTATTGAAAGTTTCTCAGTTAACAATGGAGCAAAGTACAATCTGACTCAAACCTGCCCAACCAGTCTCAACTGCTATTGAAAGAACTCAAACATACAGGACGGGATGGGGACCTTTAGGTCTTATTTCTGCCAATATGGCCAAAAAAAAAAAAAAGAAAGAAAAAGAAAAGAAAGACACAAACAGGCTTCCCCTTCTGCTAGGAACTGGGGTGGCAGCTGTGGTTCCTGCTACAGGCAGAATATTGGAGGACAGCCTCCCCAACATCAGCATAGTGGGTGCAGGGCCCCCATCCTAGCAGAGCAATGCACAGAAGCCAGCCAGCCTCCTCCTTGACCCACAGGGCCTGCCTCCAAGTGAAGTGGCATTTTCACATTCACACCATGGTCTCTCGTTCTCCTAGGGTCATGGGTTACCGTCTCAAAGGATAGAGCACACAATGGTCAGCCCAGGGTCAGGGGGTAAGGAAAAGGGTGTCTGTGAGGGCAGAGCAGCAGGAGAGGAAGGGGGTGGTCACAGGGGCATGGAGCACTGGGCTAATGCAGAGGGGCAGATTTTGATAGCGCTTGCAGGACGCTGGCACGCCATGCCAGCCACTCCACATGACGCTCCTGGGCCAAGAGTCCACGGGTGGAATTTCACACAGCTCACCCCTGGACAGGTGGCGGGATTCTCTTCACTTTCTGTCTACTCTGGCCACTAGACATTGTGTGGATGGGTAAGAATCAACTCAGATTTACTTCAGCCAGTCCAGATGGAATTGCTTTGGGCAAGAGGCTGACTAACTTGCAATAGCAAGCCAAGGAAACCCATAGAAGAGGAGTCAATGAGGATGGAGGTTTAGGGAAAGAGCTTGGAGGAAAAAAGAACATACACAGGGACTCAGAAATCAAACCTGATAACCAAGGCTCTGTAGACACTGGCTCATATGTGACATTGATTTCATGTGGAAGAGGAAAGGAGGGAAGGGATGGCCAGAGAAAATGGGAAACTAGAAACGGAGGACATCCTTCCCACCACCAGGTCTGCCAATCAGTGACAGACATGCTCTCATTTACCCACAAAGATTAAGACCTAGTAGTGACTTCTCCCAATTTATGGCGTGGGTAGGCACAGAACCAGGGGATGGAATTGGGAGCAGAACAATTCAAGTTTTAACCACAGAACTACTATGGAAGAAACTGGTAAGCTGTCCCTCCCTTCCCCTTACCCACACATCCAATCACAGGTGAGAGAAAAAGAACTTCAGCCTCTGAGGGCAGGAATAGCCCCTCCTGCCAACCCTTGATGTTCAATAAATAGACGGGGTAGAAGAAAGTGGAAAGGAGTGGGGAACCGGAAGGCAGAGGCTATAGTTCGTCATTCTTCACAGTTTGCTTCTGTCCTGTTGGCTGCTCCTTCTGTTCAGATTCTGTGGGGAGTTGGGGAGACAAAGGAACGGCAGCAGGTGAAACGGTGGTGCCTGGCCCCGGTTACGTGCAGACAGTTCCCCCACACCCTCCTGGGCTTGGCGTCACGCCCCTAGCTCCACCCTCACCTGTTCCAGGACCTTCTAACTCCAACGGCTCAGCATCTGCTGGTCCAGATCCTGCTTTTGGGAAGGAATAGTTTAGTGTCTGCAGAAGGGAAGAGGGGACTAATGGAAGGGCTGGCATACTTTTTCTGTAGAGTCAGAGTTAAGTAAACATTTTAGGGTTTGTGGGTCACATTCAGTCTCTGCACATTCTTTTTTTCTTTTAAATATCTCCCAAACAGGAAGATCATTCATAGCTCATGGGCTGTCCAGAAACAGGCTATGCCTGCCAGTTAGCCAACCCCTAGGCCACAGGTGGCAAACACAAGGCCCGTGGGCACCTTGCTTCTACCTGGAGGCAGTGCCGAGCTCTCGCCTAACTGTTAAGGAGTAGTTACATTTACACAGTCCTAAATTATATCTGGGCCTTTGAAGGCAACCGTGAGGCTGATGTGGCCCCTGCTGAAAATGAGTGTGACACCCCTGCCCTAGACTAAACAATATCCATATTTTCAGTTTCCCCAACTCACGAGTCTCTTTCTCAGGTTCTGAAGTGGGCTTTGCATCTTCAGTCTGGCCTGGAGGGAAACCAGGAGTCAAATGTAGTCCCAGAAGGGAAAGGAGACATACTTCCTGCCCAGTAGCACCTGGAGCCAGGCACCCTGCCCTCACCTGGTGGACGGACGACCTTCTCCCCCTGGTCACTGGCACTGACATTGAGTGGAGGTTCTGCCCGGGTTTCATTCTTGTTCTTGGGCCTGGGCCGGGGCTTGGTAAACTTGGCCTTATTTAGCAAATACTGCACTTCACGGTCCAGAGTCATCATCTTGGCCTCGATGTCTTTTGAGAGCAACACTGGCTTCTCTGTGGTGGGAAGCTTGGCCTGCTCGGCCATTGTTGCGTTCTTCCAGGCCTGTGGATGAGGACAGCACAGGCTCAAAGCTAACAATGGAGATAGCAGACATCTCTGTCCCAGATGAAACTCACCCCCAACTGGCCTCCGGCTCTTCCCACAGACTTCAAATCACCTTGCAACATCCGGTCATCAGCTTCACAGGGGTAAGCAAACGCCTCAGAACTGTATTCCAGGCTTCCACCCACAAAGGAGTCTCAAACTACACGTTTCTGGTATACATGCTATTACATGTATATATACAGCCGAATACAGCTGAACCTCTTGATTATTCCCTTCTTGTCTCTCCACTTCTGAGCTCTGGTTCAAAAATGCCCCCTCACATCCAAAAGTTTCCACTTCACATGACTTCACATCCTCACCCACCCAAACTCTGGGCCACTTTCTGAGTCCAGCTCATGTCCCAGCTCCACAAGGCATCTTTCTCGAGCCTCACAGGGATGCTGCTCCTCCGGCCTGGCCACTCATGGCTCTGGCCCTTGTTTGGGACTAATCAGACACGGCCTCAAACACCAACATCTTCTGCTGCCCCAATTAAATGCTAAAGCAGGAGGCCGAGGCATGTTGAGTGTGGGTATAAAGATGGTGTGGGGAATGGGAAACTGCATCTCCCACGGTACCTAAGATGGCACTCTGCCAGGTAAGTATCCAATTAAGTGTTTATACAGGGATTACCCAGGTCTCATTGATGACTTTCTCTAACGTTGTCATCTCCACCTCAGTGAAGATCTGGTCCATCTCTGGGATAAGCCGGGCACCCCTGGAAGCCAGAGGGGAGACAGTCAGCTCAGGGGGAAGTGGGGTCCGGGGTGTGGGTCTGGGGAACAGGAAGCTGATGGGAACGAGTGTTGGTGGGCTTGGCAAGACTGAGTAAGAAAGAAAGGGTGAGGGGCTTCTCACCTGAGGAACATGCTGGAATGGTTGAGGAGATTATCAAGGGCAGACAGCCGCTCGGGCCACTTCTTACGCTCTTCTACCCGAAAAAACAACCCTTGGCACAGTTTCCTCAGCTCGGCCAGCTTCTCCTTCAACATCTGATGGACATGGTACGGGAATAGGAGGAGGAATGCACAGGATAGCAGCACAGCCCTGGGGCCAGCCCCGCAATCCTCTCTAGGGCCTCACCCCGCAGCTCTTCTCACCTTCTCTGATCCTAGAAGAGCGCGCTCCCATCCCACCCACCACACGCTGGGAGACCCCTCACCACTGTGGTGGCCCCAAAGCCTTCGTCCTCCAGCCAAGTGGAAGCAGCGCTGAGTCTCCCAGAGATCTCTTCACGCTGTTCCTCGGTGGACACTTCCTGGTACTCGGGCTGGTATAACTTGTCCTAGGGAGGTACATACAAGCAAAAGCAAGCAGCTAGCCCCTATGGGCAAGGCTCACGGAGCCAGACACAGGTCCCAGGGCAAGGTGCCTCCCACTCTACCAACCTGGGTCTCAAAGATGAAAGCTTCCAAGCTATTGGCAGCTTTCTCCCGCTCCTGCTTCTCTAGGTCTCGGACTGTCAAGTCCTGCAGTCTGTGGGACAAAAGGAGAGACAGACACGAGGGAGAGGGAGTACACAGCCAGAGGCACCATTGTGCATCCTGCCCACCACCCTCCGCGTACACACACCCGCACCCACGAACACCCACTCAGTCTTGACTCACTTCTGGGCTGAACGGGCCAGCTCGTCCTCGGACAGGTCAGGTAGGTCCAGAACTACTAGCTCCACCCCAATCTCCTCTACCATTTTCTGCTTCCGGGAAGGCTTCTGCTTCTTTTCTTCCTCTGAGGCTGGAGAGATGCCCTCAGACCCTGGCTCCCTCTTATCAGTTGGCTTCTGTGGGGAGAGATGAGGATGTCGGGAAAAGCTTAGGTCCTTCTATTATCCACAGGCAAGGCTTGAGGGGATGAGAAACAAGGCAGGCATCTGCTTCTTCAGCCTGTGTCCAGTCTGGCCTTAATTTGCCAATAGCTGACCTGGGCCTCCGACTTTTCCCCATCTTCTTTGTTTATGGCCTTTTCTCCCTCAGGGGCTATATCCTCCTTAGGCTCAAGGGGTGGAGGATGAGAGGTGTCTTCTACTGGGGTCTCAGCTTCTTCCTTGAGTTCCACTTGCTCTCCAGGCTCATCCTTGCTCCCCTCAGTAAGGCCTTCCTCTTCCTCCTGGGACACAATCACAGATACACCACAGGGGATGGTTAGGATCTAGGTAGTAAGACCAGCTTAGCAAGGCCAGGTCCAGCAGCTCGGCTTTGAAGGGGCTAATAGCTTGCAGATAGACAGAAGGCAACTGTACAGAAATGGGCAGTGGGTTGTTTGGAATGCAGCAGTCCAGTTAGACAAAAAAGAAGGGTCTGGAGATAAGGGGAATGGGCCTTGGACCTCGAGCACAGGAACAGCTGAGTGCAGAGGGTAAGGTTACTCGGTGTGGACCGAGAGGGAGATCTATGAAATCCTAGGCAGCTGGGATACCCACCCCAACTCTCTGCCCCCACATACCATCTTCTAGGCTCTCCTGCCTCCATTCTGGGCTTACCTGAATGGTGCTGGTACCATTCTCTTTGGTATCTGGTGTGGTGCCTCCTCCAAACAGGCTAGAAATGGTGTTGCCAAGTTCTAGGGGTAAGAAAGCCCCAAGACTCAAACAGGACCCCGGAGGCGGGGTGGTGACTCTGCCTCCTAACTCAAAGGCAAAGCTTGCTCACTTCCTCAGTATGCACACACACACACACACATGCACGCGCATCTTACTGGTCAGAGTTGATTCTTCCTCTTGGCTATCCTCCACCAGTGTCTCAAACACAGACTCTACCTGAAAATAAGAGTTTCAAGGTGAAGAAATACACATGTAACCCTGCCTTTTCATCACAAACCTCCAGCCACAGTGGGGTCTGCTCATGCACATCCCCACGACTCCTAGCTGTGCTGGCTTATTCTCTCATTTGCCTCCTTCTAAAAGCTCTTGGATCAGGTCACCCTCTCTCCTGTGATTATGAGCCCTCCGAGGACAAGATCACAGCTCCTTTTTTACCCCAGAGCCCTGTACTTCTCTACTCAAAACAGAATGGCCATTATTTCTAAGACTGTACTCTGAAAGATATTAATTCTCAGAATCGCTCTTCAAAATTGGGTTCCTCAGCCATTGTGTAGATCCTGAAATTTACAATGTTCTTAAGCATTTACAGGCTACAAGAAGGACCACACCAAATCCCTGGTTAACTTTGTTTAGAGCCAAGATTTATCCAACCTCAAAACCCTCTTCATTTCTCATGCTCTGGAAAAGGGTAGTGGGGCTTGGGCCCTGGCCCTACACACAGGGTCTTTGTCTGTGCTCACCCTGTCTAGGCTGAGCACACCACTCTCATCCAGGTTGAAATGAGCCTTGATGCCCTTGGACTCATAGTCAGCATACTTCTTGAAGCTGTCACCCACACCTTTTAGCTTCACTGTGGTCAGATTCTGGGAGCCAAATACCCTGGTTGAGAGAAAAAAGGAGTTCAGAGGAACCCACCCAGTATGCCCCTAGCTCTTGACTACACAGCTTTCTGGCACGAGGTGCTGAGGCCCTCCCTCAGGAAGAGGGCAACACCCTCTAGAGAAGGTGCTTACCCCAACTCCAACCCCACCCATCGCTTCTCCTGGGTTAGCCCTGTAGGCCCCAATTCCTCCCTCCCTGGATCTCCATCCTACCCGACCCCACCCCCTCACCGAAGCTCCTCAGGCCCCAGGAAGCCAAGGTCACCATAGTTGATGTGGAAATTAAAATCATAGCTGTAGCGGTTAAAGGTAATAACTTTTCGCTGAGGATAGGGCCCCATCCGGGAGAAGAGAACACGCTTATTGTGCTTCAGGCTGTGAACCCCAGGCTCCTCCTCTACCTCCCTTGTGAACTCAACCTACACAGCAAGGCAAAGGAGGCATACTGGAGAACCAGAACAGGTTCCGGGGTAAGGGTGGGTGAGTAACATCAACTGGCAGAAAGACAAAGAGACAGACTAGGGCAGACAAAAGGGGAGACCACACTTGGGAAGGCAAAGGGAACTCATCACCTGATCAGACAGGCTAACTCACCAGGATGGGGTAGATTACTGCATCTCGGACTACAAAGGGCTTCACCTTGAAGGCTTTGCTAAGTGCAGCTGCCTGGTATACAGCCCCCATAGCAGCGGCTTCATCCGCATTGATGTTCTTCCCCAGCTCCTCCCTGTTAGAAGTTCCAAGCTGTAGCTCCCAGCCTGGCCTCCTTCCCCTCAACCTTCTAGCTGCCCGGCCCTGGAGTCCTAGTCCCCATACTCACTTGCCCACAGCCTTCAGCAGCACCTCCTGAACTTTGGGGACCCGAGTGGCCCCACCCACCAGGATCACCTGCTCAATCTCATCCTGCAGAGGAGGAAAGAACGTGCGATGGAACAGCATGTCACTGACCCTCCCCCTCAGCAATGACTGTTCCTTTAACATTCCTGCTCCTCCCTCCTGCTATGTAATCACTTTCTCTCTCACCTGTCTCCTGCCCGGGCCCACGTCCAACTACCACTCACCAAATTCATTTTGGCACTCTGGAGGGCCTGCTGCACAGGCCCAGGCACCCGCTCGAATAAGTCTGCACAGAGCTCTTCAAACTCCACTCGAGTCACCTTTGCCTTGAAGTCCACATCATCCATGAGGCCCTCAATCTGGGGGAGGATAAGGAGTGTCAGAGTTCTCACCCAAGTCCTGCTCCCTGGAAGGACAGGCCAGGAACTGAGAGAACAGGACTTCAGAAGGATGGCAGGAGGCACAGGAAGAAGGGATGGGCCACACCAGGCCCGAGTAGCCTAGTTCAGGATAGTGGGGTCCTCTACCCTTTGGTTGAGGAATATTGCCCTCAACCAGCGACATGTGGGCACCTGTGCCATGTGGTCAGCATTGGCACTCAGGATAGTTTTGAGTCGATTAGCCTCACGTAGCAGCTTGGCCATGGCACGGGGGTTCTCCCTCACATCCTTCCCTCTCTGGCCCTTGCGCTGCTCATTGAAAAGCCTGGCGAGATGGTCGCGTAGGCGGAGCTCCATTTCCAGGCCCCCCAGCGTACGGTCAAACCTGTTCAGGAAAGGTAACAGGGACAAGTGTAAGGAACACGTGGGGCCCCTTCACCTACACAGGACCCTGACTCTCATCCCACATGGTGACACCTCACAGTGACAATCTACCCACCCACTCATTCAGCTGTAATTACTGGGCATCAACTGTATTGTCCCTGGAGGTAGAATTTTGAGAAGAAAAGAAACAAGGTTCCTGTTGTCAAGGAGTCTACAATCTAGCAATCAAATAATCACATAAAGTTTTAACCGCACCATGTGTTATAAAGGAGAGGTAGACGATGCTGTTAGAACCTATACATGAGTAGTTTTAGCTATTTACAGAGGTCGGGGACAGTTCTGTGAAGAAGGGGTACTTCAGCTGAAACCTGAAGGATGACTTGGGAGTTAACAAGGTGAAGAGGAAAAAACATTCCAGGCAAAGAAAACAATATGTATAAAGCTCCCGAAGTGAAAGAAAGCAGGGTATATTCCAAATGAGGGCAAGTATGGCTGAAGCTCAAGAGCAAGAGGCTCAGGATTAGAGACAATCACACGGGCACAGCCTTATGGGCCAGCGAAGGGCATTTGATTATTTATTTACATATTATTTTGAGAGTGCGTTTTTTTTAAAATATTTTATTTATTTATTTTTAGAGAGAGGGGAAGGGAAGGAGAAAGAGAGGGAGAGAAACATCAATGTGTGGTTGCCTCTCATGTGTCCCCCACGGGGGGCCTGGCCCTCAACCCAGGCATGTACCCTGACTGGGAATCGAACCAGCAACCCTTTGCTTCACAGGCCTGTGCTCAATCCACTGAGCTACACCAGCCAGGGCTTGAGAGTGTGTTTATTAAAGCTGGCGACAGTGACACAAAGAAGGGTTTAGGACAAAAGCAACAGGAGAGAGTGTAGGCAGGGATGCTGTGGCTCTCCAGAAACGTTCCAGGAAAGAAACGAGCCTAGTCGGGGCTGCTTTGGCTCACTGAAAAGTCCAAGAAAAGAGGCCTTGGAGACAGGTTCTGGAGGTTAGCCTGGGACAAGCTGCCCCTGCCCATTGCTCCCCTGGTTGCAGTTTTCATGGGGACCCTTAGAGTTTAGGAGATACACACCTGAGAAGGAAGAAGGGTATGGGCATGCTCCCAGGAGAGAGAGTGCTGAAGCATTTTGAAAGAAACTGGTTATGATCAGGTTGGCATTTTGAAAAGAATCCTCTGGCTACAATGTGGAGAAAGAACTCAAGGGAGACCACACTGGAAGCAAGAGATCTTTGAAATTCTATAAGTAAGAAGTGATGGTAACTTGAACTAGGGTGGCAGCAACAGAGCTGGATGAAAAAGGATGGGTTCAAGAACTAAGACAGTATCAGTGGTAAGTTATTTAAGCAAATTGGAACTGATGAGATAGTACATTAAAAGGCTGAATCTGACATTCTACATATGGTCTGTAGCCTTGTGAATTTTCTTAGAAGTTCCCTGCCTTTCAATCTTCCCAAACTGTCTTCTCCCCCCATCTTCCCCTTACTTTTTGGCAGAAGTATACTACAATAACTGATGACGCTTTAACCAGGACAGCATTCCTGCAGGGAGTGGGAAAGGGAAGCAGCTGCCCCTCCAAAAAGACATCCCCATTTAAGGGTCTCTCTCAGCAAGCAGCCTTCCTCCGAACCCCCACTTACCCCACTCCTTGGATTTGCAGCTGTGGCTGCATTCCCATCTCCTTAGTCTTCACTGTCTGGTAGGTCACAATGGTACACACGGTGCTGCCTGAGCCCATGTCATAAAACATGACGTGCTGCAGAGACATCAAATTAATTGTCACAGGAATTTAACTCCAAGCCGCCTGCCGCTTCCAAGGGGCTGCACCAACTCTCAACTGAAAGCCCAATGGCTCGGACATGGGGTGAGAGGAGGCAATCTGTGCCAACCAGATGCAAAATGAGCCAAGTGGCGTCCATCCTCAAAACAAGGCACCCTGCAAGTCTGGTCAGAAGTTCTTCCCTGGCTCACCTGGGCAGTGGTGTTGATATCTTTCCGACGGAAGACACCGTAGCTGAGGGCAGTAGCGGTGTTGTCATTGATGAGCTGAAGCACTTTGAGGCCAGCCATTCGAGCAGCCTGCAGCACAGCTCGGCGTTCGGCTTGATTGAAGAAGGCTGGCACGGTGATCACTGCATCCTTGATGGGCTGTTCTACAGAGGACAGCAAAACACGGTTCCCACCAGCTCCATACCCTAAATGAGGGTTTTCCAGTCCTGGCACTCCTGACATTTGGGGCCAGAGAATTCTCTGTGTTAGGGGCTGTCCTGTGTATTACAGGATGTTTGGCAGCACCCCTGGCCTCTACTCACTAAATGCCAAAAGTAGCTCCCCATTTGGGACAACCAAAAATGTCTTGAGACATAGCCAAATATTCCCCTGGAGGCAAAACTGCCCCCATTTTGAGACTCTAGGGAACCTGGCCACCATTGACTCCACCTTGGCTGCTCACCTGCAAAATCTTCAGCCAGAGAACGGGAGTAATTGAGAACCATGCCCAGTACCTCCTCAGGTGAGAACTGCAGTTGCCTGGGGGAAGGGAGGTAGTTAGAGGCCAGGAAAGCCAGGCATTAAAGGAAGGACAGTTCTCCAGCAGAGCACTCACGGACTGATTTGGAAGTACACAGTCTGCCTCTGCGGGTCAAAGCCTAACTCGTGCTCTGGGAAACGGTCTCTGTAAAGGGCCACAAAGGGGTTATCCTCCTGCTTCCCCAGGAGCTGCTGGAAGTAACGCAGAGTAGCCTTTGGATTTTTGATGGCCTGAGAGGATGGAAAGAAGGAACAGAGCATTAGGCTCCCAAGCCCACCGCCATCACCCACCTCTTACATAAGAGACTGACATGGGAGCAGACTCTGGGTCTGTCACTTCCTTTCCTCCGCTCACTGCATCTGGGGGGGGGGCGGTGCTGATAGCTCACCAGGCTTGCGGCACTGTCTCCAAAGAATCTTTCATTTTCTTTCAGTGTCACAGCCACTGGGGTTTTCCTCCGGGATTCCCTGAGGAAGAGACATTGGGCCCAGGTGCCTACGGCAGGCAGGGTATGGACCCAGGAGCCTCAACACCACACATACAATCAATCACTCAAACACCAAAGTCTGTTGTGGGCACTTCCAAGAACACATAGCACCTTGGAGACCAGATTCCCTCTTTCCCTACCCCTGGAACAAGTGGCTGTCCTTACTTGTTCAAGACAATTTCCATGGGCACTCCAGGTTTGACAATGGCTACCTTCATGGATTCACTGCCCAGGTCCACAGACATCACTGCCAGCATATCTAAAGAGGAAATAGATTTGTCAATTAGCCCCTCTTTCCCCACCTTCCTGAGGTTCCTCTCATCAAAGTACACTATTTTCCATGGAAAAGGTAAGGTAGCAAAAGACAAAGAAAAAGGCCTGGGTCCAGCAACTCAAGAGTCCAGAGGCTTCCAATCAAAAGCCTCTCTGCCTCTTCCCATCATGTATCATTCATCATTCACCCATTTATTCCTCCTTTCACCCCTCTGCTGGGGTACACACCACTCAGTGACAACAGGTCTGCCAAGAGTACAGCCATTAAGGTCCAACAGACTAGCCTCCTCTGCCTCCTGACAGTGGTTGCCATTGTGCCCCTGGGGAAGAGAAAAACACTTGTTAGCTAGATGGCCTAAATGAAGGAGACAAAACTTCATCCCAAAACAGAGAAGCTTTAAGATTCGTACCTGCTCCACTCTCACCCAGGGCAGAGCAGACTACATCTCTTGCCTACTCCTTACAAAACTAAGCCTCTGATTATCCCCGGAAGTGCCCCCACAAAGGCCCAGGTGAAACAGCAAGGACAGGAAAAGGGGACCAGACACTTCCTATTGCACGGGCAGTAA
>PVKM010040835.1:0-13338 GCA_004027735.1 Carollia perspicillata
TAGATGGTGGGGAGAAAATAGACAAGGGGAGGGCAAGAGTAGTTTGGGAAATGTAGAAGTTAAAGAACTTATGACACATGGACATGAACTAAAGAGGGGGAATGTGGGTGGGAGGGGGTGTGAAGGGTGGAGGGGAATGAAGGGGGGGAAATGGGACAATTGTAATGGCATAATCAATAAAATATATGAAAGAAATGGAAACCAGACAGGATCAAATGTCCGTTTCATGGAGTGTACAAGTGCTAAACCCTCCCTGAGATGACGGAGTCTTACCCAGAGTCTTCTGCTCTTATGGTCACCTCTGGCTTTGAACTCCAGTTTTAGTTCAGTCACCTAGCTTTAGGGATATTCTTACCACCCTGCACACGCGTCTGGTTCCCCATTACACTAACTGAGATATGAACTCAGCTCTTCCTCCTGATTTCTGCTAGGGAAGCCACTCCACATCAAGCCATTTGGGCATGGAGAGAGTTTTCCTAAAAGTCGAGGAATGGGAGGGATTTTAACTGCAGCAAGACAGATACTTAAAATTTCGTGTTAGGAATTTTACTTTTAAAGTCCCTTTAGTCAGTTTGACAAATTGGGTCCCAGTCTTCTGCCAGGGTGTAGAGTCCCCCGTCCCCCCATCTGTCTCTGTCCCTTCTCCTGTCCACTCCGTCATCGCCAGCAAACTAAACACAACACACTTGTTCCATTTCTTCCTTCGGTGAAGTGCAGTTCTCCTAAACCTTAACCCCAAATTCAGACCTAAACTCATTAAGGGCCTTAGCAGAAAAAAAGAACTTTCACGTAACAAAATGCTTCTCTCCTTAGAAATAAAAACACAAAAGCAAGCAAAAATTGCCCTTGGTTCCATTGGAGTCATTGTGAGGCAGGTGATGTAACAGAAGGCCTCTGGTGGGTGTTGACGGGCACAGGGACCGCAGTTCCCAGGAAGAAGGCTGCGCTTGTGGGCAGATGAGGAGGGGCCAAGGGTGCGTGGTCTCTCTCCAGGACCTCTGCAGGCCAGTGGCTTCTCTTTTGCTGACATTGCATTCTGGGCTGCTGTCACCATTGGCTCTTTGGAAAGGGGACTGCAGAAAAACGTGCCTTGCTTAGAAATGACGAGCTCACCAAGCTTTGCTGGAGACTGAGGACGGCTGCTGAGCAGAAGGCACATCCTGGGTAGGATGTCGCTACCCGGAGCCTGTGGCCTGAGTCGACAGTGACTATTGTCATGGACATGAATGAGTGTGCTCTTGTGCTGGGCTGCCTCTTAACAGCACCCCCCGCCCAAGAGATGGGAACCTGAAAGATAGTGAATACGTGTATGTTAAAATGGTGAAGCCAAGTGCAAGCAGCAACTAGAGCTAGTGGAATGCACACGGGTCGGGTCAAGAGACACCGTTCTAATCCTGCGGTACCTCATAATTGCTGAGTGACCCTGGGTAAGTCATTGCTTACCCCATGGCCACAGTGTTCTCACTTTGAAATGAGGGGTCTTTGTTCTCAAAGCATGTTCCTCAGGGAATCCGTGAGGCTTTGCATGAAGTTGGAGAGGTGAGGAGAGAAAGAGTCCCCCAACAGAGCAGCTTTGATTTTCCCTGTTTCATTGCTAGTGGTGAAAGATTTTCTTTGCACAAAGGATTTGGCCATAAAAGAAGTCTAAAAACCACCACTCTAAAGGATGACTGCCCACGGCCTGTTGGAGGGTCGATGCTACGTGGTTCGAGATGGAGGCATGAAAGAAGAATGTGTGCCGGGAAAGACGCGAGCACGAGAAAAAGAAATTCCTGCACAAATAAATCCCTAGCCGATCTCTCTTAATCTCTGAAAGTTTAAACATTTAAAATATACTTTTTTTAAAAAAAACTGCAGTCCTCAGCAAATAAAGACTACTTTAAATTTCAGGTTCGTTATACCACAAATCATCCAAACAGCACATTCTAAATAAAAACCTAATAACTCTTTGTATGAAGTGTCCCTTCCAGAGGCCATGTGTAAGGCATTAACCTGCACTGGGAGAAAACAATACTAGTGATTTCCAAATTACACTCATTTTAGAAAATAACTTAAATAAATGAACTTGGCCAAGTGCAGCCTGCTTATTTTCTTATTTCCTCTGCACTGAAGTGCAGGGGTAATATTTTTCTGTCAGCAAGTATTGGAAACAGAATCACTTAAAGTCATACTTAAAGAACATTTTAGAATCTTTCACAAAATTAGTTTAGTTACATTTTCAAAGTCTTTGCTTTTTATAGTGCTTAGAAGAGTTGGCGAGGGGGTGGGAAAGAGAGTGTGGAAGATAAAGGGACCCAAAGCTGTGGGCCCAAGGGCATCAAATTCAGGGATCTTAGCAGTCACCTAAGCTCCTTCCCCTGCTCCTGTCAAATGCTTCTGTCTCTGCTTGCCACGTTTCCACCAGGGCTCATCCTGCTCTAGCGAACCCCCTCTAGTTATTGGGAAATGCCTGGCACACAGTTAGTGTTCAACATCTGTGAATTACTGCAAATATTTTACTCTTTGTTTTCCACCCATTGGTCCTGGTCAGCCAATGGGAAGACGTTCTTCAAGGTTGACTCAAAAGGGGCCTTTGTAGAGAGAGGGTTGAGGCATGGTGACTGGAGAGGGGTGGCAAGTCAGGGACACACTTTCTCCCTTCTGCCTTGGACGGCACTGAGTGGCAGAGCTAGCTCATTGTATCAGCTCAGGTTGGAAAGGCAGAAGTGAGCTGAAGCATCCAAGACTGAGTAAGGCAGGGAGGGGAGCAGCTGAGGACGTGGGCTGTAACAGGGAAGCTGGAAGCCCTAGGTCCCATCCTAGATGGGGATCCCCCTAAAGGCCTGATGGTGAACAGTGATTCAGGGCGTCTGAGCTTCCATTTCCTCAGTTACGAAATGAGAATAGCAATGCTAACTGTGTAGGATGGCAGTGAGGATTTATTCCAGGATCCTTTATTGAGTACCTACTGTTTTGCCCAGAACTGGGCTATATCTCTGCCCTCACGGAGGGAAGGAGAAACGGACAAGCAAAGAGACCATGGTAACTAGTGTGGAAAGTGCTGCAGGGTAACTACAAGGTGCTATAGGACTGCAGAGGAAGAGCCTTAATTTGGGCAGGGGTTGGGGTGTGGGTCAGAACTAACTTCCTAGAGGACAGAAAGATGGAGTGAGGGCTCTGATCTATGCTGGGAGTACAGGAAGCCAAAGTGGTAGGCGGAGCTGAGATTAAGAAAACCCTCATCTACTATGCTGAGAACCCGGATATCATTCTGGGTGATGGGAAATCATGGAAAGGTTTGGTGCAGTGAGAAAGTTGGCTAACGGATTGGAAAGCAGCTGGCACTCAGCAGATTCTTAATCAATGCTCATTTTAAAATTTTGAGCTGAGATGATTTTTTTTCCAGGAGGGTTCCTGAACTTCTTTGTTTTACGCATATGAAAAAATTCATAATAAGAGAGATTTCATGCTGTAAAAAGAGCACTGGACCAGGAATTAGGAGTGAGCCCAATCAACCCTGCTATCTGTCTGACTTTGAGAAATTCATTTACTATCATGATCTCTAAACTGGGATTAACAGAACCGGCCCTCTCTACTCAGAGTACTGTAAAGGGTAACTTGCTGTGTCAATATCAGGGATTGCTGTATTTTTCGTGTGTGGCTCCTCATAGGATTCTGGTATTCTCAGATCATAAGACAGGGAAGGAACGAGCAGGCAAGGTTGTGAGAGTTCGGGAAGGAGGTAAATACATTTCTTCCTTTACTTTCTTAACCTGCACCTTCCAAGTGAGTGAAATGTATGCTGTGTGCATCTCGAGATGGCTGAGCACGGTGACTGAGGACGGAAATAACCCTGCTGATTTATGAGCAGGAGGCAGATTTGCTTTAATATCGCAACACAAGAAAGTCAGGTCTCTTAAATAATATGGCTCGCAGATTTATGGCTGTGCTGCGTGCTCGCCTCGGTGCTGTCTCTGACCATAGACGGTGCTTTACTCTGGGAAGGCTGAAGTCAGCAACTTCTAAGACACTGGGAAATAGATGCAGTGGCCGCAGCCAGTGCACTGGGTCAGCTGTTTTCTGCAGGGGCCTCCCTCCCTCCCACCCCTTTGCTGTCAGGACTCAGGGGACCTTCCCAGGAGGCTTGGGGATGGTTTGAATCTTATGAAGCCAGAAGTATAGCAGAGAGAAAGGATTGGCACTTATAGGGCATTATTTGGGAGATACCAGGAAGCTTCAAAATTACTTTTGCATGCGTGTATTGGTGTTCGGCTTCTGGGGTAAGAATTCCTCTCCCCTTAAGATTTAAAAACAAAACCAACATGCAAGTATTTCAGGAAGGGGGGAAAAACACAATATCCTTAGTTCTTTAATAATAATAATGTACTTATTCCACAAGTCTTTAGATAGCACTTATAACTCAGGTACTGTTTCAAATGCTTTATAATTGTTAAGTACTTTCATCCTCTTAACATCCCTCTGAGGCAATCCTGTTATTATCACCATTGTACAGATGAGAAAACTGAGATAGGTGCCTGAAGTAAGTAACTCGTCCAAGGTCACAGGGCTAGTGAGAAGTAGAGACGGAATTTGAACCGGATGGCCTGTCTCCATTGTCCATGTTCATAACCACTCTGCCATAAATAACGACACAATGCCAATTACAACGGCTATGAATATTCACTGAGTACTGTGCACCAGACATTGGGCTGAGTGCTTTCTATGTGTGTCAGTCCATCCTCACATGACCCTGTGAGGTAGGCACTATTCTTAGCATCCCTGTGTGACAGATGAGAAAGCTGAGCACATGAGTTGCCGAAGATCACCTACGCAGCAAGTAGCACAGTTGGGTTTAAACTCAAGCCACTGACTTGAGAGCTTGTTTGTTAAATGTGAATGTGGTGATTAAGTTTCTCTTCTTGTCCCTTTTTTCGGAGGAAGTGAGAAAAAGAGGGAGACAATCTGATAAGGGTACATGTGAGAATAAAACCGTACCTATTTTAGCATCCGCCAAGTGACGGCTCCGTTGGTCCTGCCACCAGTAGAGCCACTCTGGGTTTGGTGGACAGAGGCTGACCAAGACCCATGGAAACTGCCCAATGCAATGAGCGGCCAGGCTTCTTGCACCCTTTGCCAACAGGGGTGGTTTGGCTTTCTTCCCACCCCTATGCCTTCTTCGAGCACAGTAACTCCACCCGTTGTCAGAAATCATCCCTATCTCAGGGTCTTCCATCCCACCCGAGACCAACCCCACCCCTTCAGCTCCAGGTCTCGAACCTGAGTCCCTGACTTCTTTCCCGTACTTAAGCATCCACATGATGACCCGTCTGTATCCCACTTCCTGTCAGTTCCGCCCCTACTTTACTTTCTCCAGCCTCCTGAATGTGGAGGCTTGGCTCAGACCTCCAGGCCCGGGACTGTGGCTTGCTCTATACCTGCTGTCAAACCTGACTCATGCCGATAGAGCATCCGCTTTTATTTCTTCTTTCATCCAGTGCAGTGTGTGCAGCTGAGAAAGCACTTACTGTGTGCCAGGCACTGTGTTAGATGCTGGGGATCCAGAAATGCATAAGAACTGGTCTCTGCTAACAAAGAACTCACAATCGAGTGGGGACAAAACAAATCAGCCATTACGGTGCAGTGGACGAAGTGGTGTGATGGTTGTGAGCCTGTGTCATTATAGGAGCAGGCAAGAGGAACGTCTTAAATCTCACGGGCTGTGTGTATGTGTATGTGCATGTGTGTAGCCTGGGGGTGAGGGAGGCATAGGAGTGTGCAGAAAGGTTTGGTTTTAACACAAGCTACTTTTTGAATGTCAAGGGAGTGGGTGAAGAAGGACAGGGATCAGTATCTTGTGCAGACGGAAAAGCAAATGTGAAGGCTCTCACATTTAAAATAGCATGCCAACTTTGGGAAACTCAGCAACTTGGTATGGCTGGAATCAGGGGTACAGGAGGGGCCTAGGTGTGTGTGGTGACCAGCACTGGAAGGTAGGTGATGGGCCTTATGCAAGGATGAGCTAATGAATCTGAAGTTTGATAGGTAGCCAATAGGAGACTGGCATACTCATCGTCCCCTTTCGATATTGCCCTCTCAGCTGTCCCTGGCTTGCTGAGATATGAAACTGTGCTCAACCCTTCTTCTTGCTCCAAATACCCCATATTACTGTCCTCCATCTGCCCCAGATACACTATGCCCCACCCACTAGATTAGACTTCCCAAGGGTGGGTTGGTCGCCCTGTCCATTTATAGCCTTGGCAGGCTCTGCTTCTGTGGCCCACTACTTCGGGGCCTCCTGAGGGACAAAAAGGAACCCAGGGGCAGGAACAGAGAGAGTGTGCAGAGAAGAGTTAAGATACATGATAAGGGAGGTAACAGAAACCACACCATGAAGGCCGGTGGGCCAGCGTAAGGACTCGATCTCGTGCATTTATTGGGATGGAGTGCCGTTACAGGGTCTAAGCATAGACATGAAATAATATGAATAAAGTTTTAATAGGACCATACCAGCTGCAATGTTGACAAAACAACAACAACAACAACAACTGTAGAATGGCAGTAGAATGGCAAGAACGAAAGCAAGGAGACTAATTAGGTGGCTGTTGCCTAATTCTGATGAGAGATGATGGCAGCTTTGATGAGGGTGAAAGTAGTAGAAAGCAGAAAGCAGTAGTAGGAATATGCCCAAAGTAGTTGGATTTGGGGCATATTTAGGAGGCAGAGGTAATAGAATTTCCTGCTATATTGGATGTGGATTTTGAGATGAGAGAGGAGCCAAGGGTGACCACAGGTTTATCACCTGTGCAAGTAGAGTGATGGGGTTGCCATTAACTAAGATGCATGAGACACCTGAGTGTAAAACCCGGCTTTCAACCTCCCCAAGGGATTTTTCGTTAAGTGTGGTGTGGCAAGGAGACCAAAGGAGAGGCCCAGGAGATCACAGGGGACGTTCAGGGGTGGTGTCTTGGCCTTGTGGCTCCTGCAGAAGGATCTGAGGTTTGGAATTCATTACAGGAAACATCACTTCTGGAAAATACAAGTCACTTAGTCACTTCGGTCTATTTTTTATATTTAGATATTTCCGGGCACCTGCATCCTTCCCCTGCAGCCCCATTATATCTCTCAGAAGGTGCTGTCCTCTCTTGACTTTCGCAAAGTGACAGGATTTACTGTGGCCTCTTGTGTCAGTCTTAAATCAGCCTTGGTGATGTTGACACTTTGCAAAGCAGGAACTCTGCTGCAGAGACGCAGTGATCAGTGGGTCTTTCCCCAAGTGTGGTGCATTTAATAACTGCCAGGTTCTCCCCAAGTGATTTCCATGGGAGTGGACCAAAAATTGCCTATCAGTCCAAATGAAGTTTGCCACAATTTCCCCTGCTTTCCAGTAACTTTTTAATTGCAGAACCACTTGCTCCTTAGCTCCACCAGGGCTGACTCTGCCAGCTTCGTCATTAAGGGCTTTGTCTTTCTGTGATGTGTAACTCAGCATTTCATGGGTTTGTCTCTACTCAGGAGCTAGAAAATGTGTTTGCCAGTGTTGTAGCATCTCTGGCCTGAGAGGAGTAAAATGGGCTTCCCCTCTTATGTCCAGATGAGATGTTGAACCCACTGGCAAAAGTGCACCACATCGTTACCTTGTGGGTGGGAATTATTCTTGGCCTCAGGGTACATTTTACCCAGGCAACATATGTGGAAAGAATAGGGGGGTTGGTGTCAGAAAGAACTGGGCTCAAGTCCTAGCTTTATGACTTCTTAAGTTGGTGACTTTAGGTAAGGTAATTCTGTTAATGATGTGCTTTGAGTTTCCCCAACATAGATATGGGGTTGCTGTGAGCAGTAAGAGAGCACATGGGAAGCCGAAGGAAGAGCTCGGCGTACCGGGGGCTCCCAATACTTGTTAGTTGCCTTCCTGCCTTATGCGTGTGACCTCACGCGTTTCCTTATCTGTGAAATGGGGATACACGACACCACTAGTGGTCAAGAGTGCTGGCTGTGCAGCCAGGACACTTAAGTCTGAGTCCAAGCTTTGCCTCTTACTAGTTGTGTGATCTTAAAAAGTTACTGCACTTAATATCACTATACTCAGTTCCTTATTTGAAAGGCAGGGATAACAATCTCCTAGGCTTCAGAAGATTATTGTAGGGATTAGGTGAGCTAATTAATGCAGGCGGAAGCATTGGGAACAGCGCTGAGCCCAGAATAAGCCCCTACAAAATGTTGGCTGCCACCCTTTGAGGTCCCTTTTCCCTCAACGAGGTCTTTAGTTTGTAGTTAACATGCCCCTGCAGCAACTTTGCCAAGTCAACTCAGATACTTGCTTTCCCTTGATTCTCATAATCCTAGGAGGTAGGAGAAGAAGAGCTTTTTTTAAAAAAAATCTTTTAAAACTATAATTTAATAGAGAGCAATGAGGTAAATCTCTCAAGGTCACAGACTAAGTCAGTGGAGAAGACTAAGTCAGATTTTGTTTCCTCAACCCCTGTTCTTGCCACTGTATGATACTGACCCCCATCAGAGGGGAGCAGCAGGTGGGCTGAGTCCTGGGAGCAGTGTGGAGCTTCGTGGTCCATGTAACTCTCGAATCTATGACCTTTTCCTCATTTGGAATGAGAGGATCAATACATATTTATTGCATCTTCTGTGTGTCAGGTTCTTTACATATATCATCTTGTTAAATAGTCCTGTGTTCTTTTTATCCTTGACAGTGACATAAAGAACACTTTGCAAATAGGGACGTGATGAACAACCCTAACTTACTCATTTTTTGGAGATACAATTCACATATCATAAAAGTGTATAATTCAGTGGTTTTCAGTATATTCACAAGGTTGTGCAACTACCCCTGCTCTCTAATTCTAGAACATTTTTGTCATCCCCAAAAGAAGCCCTATAACCATTAGAAGTTACTCGCTCCTCAGTTTCCTCCTCCCCCAAGCACCTGGTAACCACTAGTCTAATTTCTGGTTTCATGGGTTTGTCTATTCTGGAATTTCCATATAAATGGAATCATACAAGATGTGTTCTTTTGGTGACTAGTTTCCTCCTTTTAGTTTTCAAGACTCATCCATGTTGTAGCAAATATCAATACTTCATTCCTTTTTTATGGTTGGGTAATATTCCATCGTGTGGATATACCACCTTTTGTCTGGGTTGTTTCCACTTTTTGGCTCTTGTGAATAATAGCTCAGTGAGCATCCATGCACACATTTCTACATGTGTTTTAAGTTCCCTTGGATATTACTTAGAAATGAAATTGCTGGGTCATGTGCTAACTTATGTTACCTTTTTGAGGAACTGTCAATTCTTTTTCCAAAGCAGCTGTACCATTTTAAATTCCTATCAGCAATGTATGATGGATCCAATTTCTCCACATCTTCATCCATACTAGTTATTGTCTGCAAGGTATTAATTTTAGAAGGCCATTTTTTAATTCTAAAAATTTAACATCTTGGGTACCATTAAAAAGACCACACTGCTCTGTTAAACAGATAAGAGAAAAATCTTTAAAGTTCATAGGTAACAAGAGAAAAAAGTGTGTTCGCTTTCTTGGATTTTAAAGTAGCTTTAATGGAAAGGAACACTTAATTACTGGCTTACATGTTTCTACTTATCACTTATTTTTAACATTTCTCCTTTATGCCCTCCCATTTTAAGAAATAATTTTCAAGACGGTGCCTCATGGACTAGGTTCAAGTACACCAGCAGTAGGTCTGTTAGATTTGTTGTTGCAGTAGTGCCAACAGGAGCAGTATGTCTCTATGTCTGGCCTTGTTCTAAGTGCTTTATGTATATTAATACGCTTCACCTTAACAACCAGTTTATGAGACAGCTACTATTCAAATCTCAGTTATGGAGAGGAGGAAACTGAAGTACAGAGAGGTTAAGTAACTTGCCCAAGGACACCCAGCACATAAGTGGTAAATGAGAGACTCAAACTTATACTCCATGTGCTTAATCTATTTCTACTGTGATACTAATTTTTAAAAACTTTGTCTGAAGTCTCAACTTATTCTGGGCTTATACACTCTCAAATTCCAGAATCTTTGGGCAGAGCCTTCCCTTGTTGAAGTAGGTTCTTCATAACACCGTAACCATAATATTACCCTTAGAGGAATGCTGTGAATTGAAACAACAAAGAAGATTTCAAGGTAAGATTTTAAATCCTCTTCCAAGAATTCCTTGATTCCATCATTTAGAATTATGTCTTATTCCTCATTCATACTTTGTGTGACAATGTAATCCAACAAGTTATTTTGAGCCAGACACAGTAATAGGCATGCAGAGATAAATAAGACAAGGTTCCTTCTAGTACTTACAATACTTTAGACTGTATTAGTGAGTAATTTACATATTTCTCTGTGTCTTATGTAAACCTTCTATTATTTTTCCCAGGTTAACTAAGTAGAAAAGAATATCGAAATTTTAGGGTGAGCCGTTATAATGTCCTTCTTAGATTTCTGTAATAAATTTCCCCTCCTATCTTTAAGAGGAGAAAGTATGGTGTTCACACATTTTGTCCTCCTTCTCAAAGAGTGACTTTCCTGATTGGAGAGACCAAAAGAGGGCAGGGGGATGCAGGTCTCACCCAGCTCCCTTGTCTCTTCCACACTTAGCACATTACCCTCCAAATCCTGGGCCCCTGCTGGTTTCCTGTCGTAGGAAACGGCACCATCATGTACGCATTGTTCGGGCCCCAGACCTAATAGTGTCCTCAGTTCCTCTCTGTCCTTTATTGCCTATTTCCAGTCATAGGCGAGTTTGCGGTGTCTTTCTACAAAAGTCATCCCACATCTGCCCTCCACTCTCATCTGAGCCTGTAGTCCCTCATGCCACCTTCTCTCACTTGGGCCACTGCTGTTGGATCCTCTCTCCTGGCTTCTAATCTTGTCTCCTACAATCCACGCACCACATAGCAGCCACAACGACATTTTAATCACATATCAGGTCATGTGCTTCCCTTGCTCAAGTTCATGGCTTTGCATTGCAAAGAATGGAACACATACTCCGAAGAGAGATAAGTCTTTGTGATCTTGCTCCTGGCAACACCTTAACCGGCCCCCACTTTTCTTTCTGTTCTTCCCCTGCTCACCCTCTCCAGCCTCACTGGGCTGCTTATTAGTCCCTGAACTCCTTGAGCGTGGCAAGATAGTGCTGTGCCCAAGTCTTGGCAATTGTTATTGCTGCTGCTAAAATGGTTTTGAACCACCTCCTTTCTCCCAAATGTTGGCATTTATTCCCTTTTCTTTTTTCGGGCCTGAGTGTGGCTTTCCCTGAGCGTATCTAATTGCCAACTTTTCTCCCTACCCCCACTCCTATCTTCTCAATCCCCTTCTTATCTTATTTAGTTTACATTTGTAGCATGTGTCACTGTATAACACATTACACTTCAAAGTGTCTATGTTTGTCTCTCCCATTAGAATACATGCTCCACGAATTTTGTTCATACCTTCAGGCCCAGAGCTTAGTAGGTGTTATGCACATAGTAGGTGTTCAATAAATTTTCCTTGAATGAAAGAAAAAACTGAGCATGTGTGACTCCATTCCCATCCCCCTGCCCATTGTCTTTTTCAGAAGTACTATCCTTAGGGTACACACCGTCTTTGCTCCTACACAGGACAAGGTTTCAGGTAGCTGTTAGTTATTTCTTTCCTGCCATAGTCATTCACCAGGGAGCAAACAGACACCTAGTAGGTCTTAGCTTGAATGTGAACTCTTTAGTGATGTCTTCCCTGGCTACCCTATCCAATGTCAGTTACCTTTACTGTAACTACTCTCTTTCTCAGCATCCTTTAGGCTTTTTTTTTCTTCACAGGGCTTATATTTACTCAGTTACTTGTATACTTGTTCCATACTGTACCCTCTCCTACCATTGCAAAACTTGTGCCAAGAACCTCGCCAGACTCTTGGAGATCAGACATGGTCATTGCACTCAAGTGGCCTTCACTCTAATTGAGGGGCAGAGGAAGCAAGGCAGACGGCATCATTGCAGCAGAATTCTAAAGTGCAGAGCACTAGGCAGGGAACATACCAGCTAAGCTAAATTCACTCACATCCGAAAGAGAGTATAAGACATGGCTTTGCCAAGGACTCATTATATAATCTGCTTCCTTGTCAATAACATAAAGAAACTATATATGGAAAAACACCATAAAATGGTGTGGCTAGGTAAGGTATGCGTTAACTTACAATGCTTACTTTTGAAAAGAAAAATGCTTGTTATTTCAAGCCAGATTTGATTCCTTCCCTCTGTGCTACCGGTGTTGCCAGCTCAGTCTGTATGTGCATCAGAGTCTTATGGGTACAAGCTGGGTTGGTGATGGAGGCACAGTGGTGCAAAGTTCCTCTCCTGCCCCACCAAGGCATCCTGGCCCTGGAGCTTGGACAACTGGCCCAGATGTGTCCCTTGTCAGAGCCAGATGTGCCCAAACTTTGACCAAATTGGGCCAACAAAACTGAGACAAATATGGGCTTGCTGCCCTGGAGTGCTCATTGGTGGACATGCAGACTGACAAGTTGAAGGCACTTCTTCCAACCTTGATGCAGGAGGTTCCAGAAGTGTGGTTTGGAAGTTCAGGATGAATTATTAGTAGGCAATTCGGTATCTAAACAGTCTCATAAATGAGAGCTGTAATCAGATAGGAATCAAGTTTCCCTTTCAGTCTGGCAAATCTACAGTGCTTACTCCATGGCAGGTTTTCTTCTAGGAAAAGAAACAAAAATCCTGGTCCTCATATAGCATACATTGTAGTGGGTGAGACAGATAACAGATATAATCAGTAAGGTAGGTGGGCATGGTACAATTTTAAATAAAACAGCCAGGGAACGTACAGAGTAGAGGAGGATGGGCAAGTGACCGTGCATATATGTGAATGAAAGGTCAGAGCAAGACTCTGGAGTGCGGGCATGCCCTGCAGGTTGGAGGCGTGGCCAGGAGACTGAGGTGGCTGGAGACCGTGAATAAGACCAAGGGAGGTGGGAGATGTGGCCAGGGAAGAAATGGGCACCAGGTTGTGCAAGGTTTTGTAGAGCATCCCGAAACTGGCTGTTATGCATGTGAACCAGGGAAGCATTGGACGGGTGTAACAGGAGAGTAACATGACATATTCGAAGAATCATGACCAGATGCTGGATAGAAGATGGGTGGTAGAGGAGGGGCAGTCACGGAAAGAAAAATGACTGGGGACTATTCCAATGATCTAGGTGCAAGATGATGCTGGATCGGACCCATGGGGGCAGTGGAGCGGGTAAGAAGAGGACAAGTTCTTGACATATCAGGAAAAGAGAGCCAACAGGATTTTCTCCAAATGGTTGTTGATTAATTAACATGTTTAAGATATTAACATGCTTGAGAATACTGTC
>PVKM010040836.1:0-13345 GCA_004027735.1 Carollia perspicillata
CTGAGGGTGATAGCAGTGTCCTCTGCTTCTCACACTTTATTTCTGACTGCTCTGCATTCAAAACACCACTTTTTCCTTCTCCTTTAAAATTACAGGACCTTTGAAGATAGGCATGATACAGTACCATCAACTGCCTTTTTATCATTGCCCTTTATGGAGTCCCTGGCTACTTTCTTGCTCTAATGACTCTTGTCATCATTCCTACTGATTTTAACACTAGTGTGAATGACCCATTTCCACCTTCACCCCTCAATTTATCAAACGCTTCATCTTATCAACATCTATCTACAGTCCATCTTAGCTACCCATCCCCGTGACCATACCCTAAAACTTGTCTCCAAAAATAATACCAGCACATTCAAAATACCAAATGTAAGCATCCCACTCCCTGTGTAATACTTCTCCTGTTCCTAGAATATTTGACTCAAGTATCATCTCAAGTGCAAGGTGCAATACCTCAGACTCACTGGGACTCCCCTCTGTCTTCCATCAGCCCTCTGATGTCTTCTCTTACCCAGTGTGGGCTTCCTGGCCCAACACTGTTATTATACGCTTGAGAAAACTCTTCTTCACATACACACTCTCTGTTTTACTTACCTGGTGAACCAAACCTAGCTGAGCCATTCAGAGTAGATAAAGTGGGTACAAAATTCAGTCCATACAAGCCAACTGTGCTAATGTTGACATTTTCTTTTCCTATAAATTTGTTCAATGTTTATTCTAAGGTTCTTCGGTTAATGTGAGATTTTACCATTCTTTCCCCCAGGGCTTCATCCATGTTCCCAGAAGTTCATATGGGCCCAAAGTATCAGGGCATGTGGACACCTAGTGCTTGGTGTCATCTAGCCATCCTAGCATCCATTGAGATGTTTCTCACTAAATCTGTTACTACAAATTGCTGCTCTACTGTCCCTTTTTCCCAGCCAAAAGACCAGTTTGGGCCTGGTTCTCTCTTTCTTTCTCTCTCTCTCTTTCTGTGGCCCCTGTCTGCCCTTGGGGGACATGGACAGCATTTCATTCTGCTGTTCCTGAAACACAGTGGACCATAGTCTCAATATCCCTCCTCTTCAGAGCCCCTCTGTTGTGACTGTACTACACTGGGCGGCAGGAAACTCTAGAAGGCTGATTCTGGCCTATCCGCCCAGTGCCCAGTGCGACCACTTCTACTCTTGCTGTGTTCTTAGGGTTTTGGTGCAGAAAATGAGTTTCAAAGGCCTAGGCCCTGAAGGGATTTGAAGCACAATACATATGCAATAAATCACATCAAGGTTGCTGCTAGTGTGTCTCAAACTAGAAGCGATTCTCTGGTTTGGGGGATGCAAGAGAGAATAAGAGTTGAAGGAAAATCAACAACAGCTCAAATGAATCCTAAGAGGGGGTTCGTGTAAGGATGATAGAAATTGTACAGAGGTTTCATGGATCTGAGAAAAAAGAAAACCTATATCTCAATTCCTCAGATTTCTCAAACTTGTACAAATATTTTTGGCTTCTTCTGTGAGTCATAATCCATCTGGCCAAGGGAGGGAGGGGTCATGGGTTTATAAGAAATGTTGGCAGAAAACGTATATGGGTAATACTTTGAAATTACATGCACAAACATATGTATAACATAAGTATAAAGAAAACACTCAGTATGTCCAGAGTGGTGATTTGGGGGTTGTAGTAATTATCAGTATTTACATTTGCTTTTTTGGTGTGCTTTCCCAAATGTTGAAGAATGACACGTGTGACTTCTTAATTATAAGGAAAATGCATGCTATTTCAAGAATTGAAATGAAAATAGAGGTAGCAAAAAAAACAGGCAGAAGAATTTGGGAGATAGCTGTTCGAAATAGGCTTTTGACCGAATTGGAAGGCGGATTGAGGACAGGGAACTGGGTCAGTCGCTCTCCGGCCTCCATTTCTAATCCCCTGGGCGTACCAAGCAGCTTGGAGACTCCAAACCCGAGGAGCCCGCAGTCAGGTCTTTCTCTCCCTTATCATTCCTGCCTTTGTCTTCTGCAGACTGACCTTGAGCTACTGTCAGCTGAAACTTTGCCTCTAGTTCCTCTTCTCTGATTGCTGATCGTTGCCTACATTTTCTTCGATCATCACCACACAGGACGTGTCCTCTCCCCCTGGGTGTACCACACACTCATACACACATGCACACACGCTCCAGTTGAAATCTCTTACTTTGAAAACTCCAAGCTTTGCTAAAGCCCAGCAAAGCTGGGCCCAGTTCGTGTAGCACTGACGGCCTTAGACTACCTTTGCTGATGTTCCATATAATGAACACAATCAGGCACTAGGTCGTCTGGAAGACAATTTTTAGAGGTCATTTCCTTCTGTGATTTCTTTGCTCAATCCAGTGCAGGGTCAAAACAGTATCTCCATCCCACCAAACACCCACTTAAAAATGGGAAAATTTAGTGATACAAACATTCCTTAGTATCCGGTGAATTCAGTTGATGTATGTGTGCTGGCTTATTAGAATGCACAAAGCACAGTGTGTCTATATGCTTAGCAGTAGAAGGACAGATACCCAAGGGTCACACTCAAGTTTTCTGTTTGTTTGAAACGGTCAGTTTCAGCAAGTACACGTGCAAATGCTCACTTCCTCTTTAACTGTGGCTGGCACCACCAACGGTGGATGATAACATCCTTTCCTGTTGGGTCTGGTTTGGCCACATGATTCTTCTCAACACAGCACTCTGGAGGTCATGGAGTCAGTGAATCAGGCTTGGGAGATGCAACCTCTTGTTTTTCTTGGACTGAGTGTCCAAGCAGCAGTCACATTCTGGCCTGCAGAGGCACCCTGCCCCCTGGCCTCCCATCTCCATACCCCACCCCCACCTTTCCCTTTGAAAGAACTGCCCTTAGTAAGACTGTCAACAGCAAGTATGAAAGCCATTCATTTAATCCAATGCTTGCACTTGCGGGAGGGGAAACTGAGGCAGAAGAAGGTTAAGTCACCTAAATCACCCAGGTACAATTTCAGATTAAACGGAATGTATACTCTTCTGAGGCTTGGGAATTCTAAGGGTTTTGAGTTTTGTTTTGTTTGCCTCAGCCTTTTTGATATACTTGAGAATTAAGAATACCTGCTTCTTGTCTTGGCCAACACCGGGCAACTATGTGAAGCCGATTTTGAAAACAAACCGAAAACAGGCTGGAAACTCAACAGCTTCTTTCTTCAAGGACACTGATTTTGGGGGGTCCCTTCACATGTAGGGCCACAGTTAGACTTAGAGAGAAAACTAAAGTGTCTTTGGCTTTGACACGAATAACACAAACACACACTCCTTTCCTCGTTCAGTCCTTCTATTTCGAAATCCTCGTTCAGTCCTTCTATTTCGAAAATACACTTGAGGATCCGACAGTGTGCGGCTTGGGTGACGTGTTCATGTTCTCCGTTGACGACGAGGGCCTGGCTGTGTGTCCATAGGTGGTGCTGAGTCCAAGAGGAAAGGTGTGGGGTGCCTCTTTTGTGTTCTTTCTTCGCCCCTTTCACAGTAGAGTTCTCCCACCTCTTCTTTCAACAAATAGGCACCTCAAAATGCACCGTGTATAGACAAAAAGATTGTTTTCCTTTGCTATGACAGTAATTCAAAGAGCCATTTCTTGTTTAAAAATAACAATCACATGACTCTTCTACACACGGTTTTCATCAACATTGTGTCGGAAGGAAGAAACTTAGCAGGTCTTGCAGAAACTGAACAGACGCTGGGCTTGACTGGGGAAAGTGGGTGAAAGGTCAGTCCCACACCCACAGCCGCTGCTCTGCCGGAAGGTGAAGTAAACAAATGAAGTTTAGTAGGTGAAGGGTCACTGCTATGAAGCCGCAGTCATTTTTCCACTCAGCTGTCTCCCATCTAGTTTCTGTTCATGGAAATAAAGCTCAGTAGGGGAAAGGTCACCCAGACCAGAGGCGACACTATAATAATCCAGCTCTGCAATAGCTGAGGCTGTGTCGAAGGCAATAGGCCAATCCCGAGGCCTTCCAAGCCCTTAGGAATTTTGCTGCTCAAGTGGAAAACAGAGATTATAAACTACTTTAAAGATCATCCGGAACTGAATGTGGTAAAGTGATAAACAAGCTATTCACTGGCAAATTTATAGGACGTAAAATAACTTTATAAGGAGAGATTCTTTTAAACAGTATATTGCAATATAAAAGAACTTGTCAGTTTTCTTATCAGTGGCTCTAGATTAGAACAATAGTCACCTTCGGTGACAGCTGAATCAGAACTTGCAGTTAGGGATCCAGGCATTGTAATTTTTATTGAGCATCTCAAGCTGGTGGGTGTAATGTGCAGAATTGCTTTAGAACAGGGGTGTCGAACTCATGTTCAGGGGGGCCACATCAGCCTCGGGGTTGCCTTCAAAGGGCTGAAATAATTTTTGGACTGTGTAACTGTAACTACTCCTTAACCGTTAGGGAGTTGAACTTACATTCAGCCCTTTGAAGGCAATCCCGAGGCTGATGTGGCCCCCAGTGAAAATGAGTTTGACATTCCCGCTGTAGAATCTTTACAATGTCAATGTTTGGAATGAATCCAGATCAGGATAGAGATTCCCCACGTTCTAGAGCCGCGCTTTGCAGCTTGTGGGTCTTGGACGATGAGTGGGTCACGAAATCAGTTTAATGGGTCACAGACCGCATTAAGATGAAATAGAATAGAGAAAAAAAGCATGCTTGTGATGAGTGAGGTTTTTTTGGAGGGGTCAAACTTTCGTTTCGGGTCTACTTGCATCACGATGTAAGAGGACTGACTGTTCTTCCAGATTCTAGGAATAAAAGCTTTGCTGCCCTGAGTCCCCATAGAATTGTTCTAATTCAAGGCAGTTGTTGGCTCTGTAAGGAGTTTTGCTGATTCCACAGGATGTTGTGGCTGAGAGTTGGGAAGCCTGCCATGCTATTATTTCGAAATGTGCTGTGCAAACATTATTCCTCTCAGAGTCAGTTCAGTAGGAGCACTTCCTCTGGAAACATCAGGGATGTAAAGGATGGTCATGACCAACAAACATCCAAGGTGACTTAATGGTGAAGTTCAAATGAGAAAGAAGTCAAGTGCTGATAAGCCTAGATAAAATCTTGCCCAGCATGAGCTCTGCTTGATAACTGAGCTAGCTAAGAAGTGACCACAAGAACCCTTCTGACCTGTGGTATCATGGGCGGCAAACAGGCTGTCACAAACAGGCTGACCAGGTGGACAAGTGGTAGGATTCAGACTCTGAGAAAAAGGGGCGTCTCCATTGGAGAGGCTGAACAAAAGAACAGAGGACCATTGAGTTGCTGTTTGAGAACAAACCCAGTAATTACGAGGAGAGAAGAGTGACAGTGATGAGGGACTCCCATTGTTGGATGGCTCCCTTTCCCTTTAATTAATATCCTTTCTTCTTATTTTTATCTTGAGTTTTCTTTTAAATGACTGCCTCTGGGTTATGTTCCTTCCTTGGCTGTTAATGGGCACGATGTTAGAGAATCTACGAGTTACATCATTTTGAAAGGAAGCGGGAGGCCTCCGAGTTATTAGACATATGGGGGTGGACAAAAGGAGGTTTACAGTTGTGAGTATGCCAAACACAGTTTATTCTTGTATTGTTAATTATTTATTAATTATTATCATGAGTTAATATTCTTATTATTAACTGACTTTTGCCCACCCCTGTATATTGTCCCAGAAGTGTCCCAGAGGAACTGAGGTTCCTCATCTTATTTTGACATCTTGACACAGTGTTTAAGGAAACTCTTATTTTTTCCCCCTCTACATTGAGGAAGAAGAATTAATATGATATCCTCTTTCCTTTGGAGAAAGCTATTTAATGGCTTCATTTACTCGTTTTAATATTTTGACTTGTGAAAGAACTGCTTTCAGTGATTGCTAGTGTTTATCTTTCTTTCTCAAGAAAGGAGGATTTGCTCTGTTCTGGCAACCAAAGACATAATTAAAGCTAATTTCTTTATGGACCTTGGAAAAAGTGGCAACAAATAGTGGATTAGTCCTTCAAAAAAATGTTTCAAGCGAAGATCTTATCCATCTGGTGTCAGCTACAAAGCCATTTAAGGCAGTACCAAACCAGGCATGGGCAATTTTTCTCATTAAAGTAGCATTTAAACTGTTGTACCCAGATGACATGGAGACATACCAGACAAACAACACCTGCAGAAAGAACTGATCAAGTATTGATTTTTCATCAGTCAAAAAGTTTACTAAGCAGATGAAAAATAATTTGTCTTCATAGTGACATTTTCTAAGGTCTTGAGTAGTCAAAGGCATCATTCTTCCTTAAATTCTCAAATTTTAATTACAAGAAAAGATGAAGATCAAAACCAAGACATATTGGTAAATTAGAGATCACATCAGAAAAATAAATTCATTTTGGTTTAGATAGATTTTTCATCTCGTCTCTACCTCCCTGCTTAACCTCCTCCTCCCCTTCCCCACATGCCCAGATTCTTCTGTCCTCACATTAATGTGATTTGGGGATCTCAGTAAACTTTATATTTCTCCCACTAGGTGAGATTGCTTGGTTGAAAAAGAAGCAGTACTTTATAACAGAGAATGTTGGGTGGAAGGTGTGGAGATCCTGGGTTCTTTGTTTCTTTTGCTACTCACTCATTGACAGATCCTGACAAAAATCATTTGCTCTTTCTAGGTCCCATTTCTATGTCAATACAAATTTATTGCTGTTGTAGATGACCTGTAAGGTTCATTCCTCTTCTAAAATCTCCTTGTTTGCCCATTATTGATTTTAAAGTTCTCCCTGAATGAGTCTGAGTAATTGTTGCCTTTCCCACATTGAGAAAGAATCTTCGATAAGAGTTCAGTTAGTATAAACCTCTTCTCCAAACAGCGGCATCCTTGTCATGTCCTGGACGAACAGCCGTCTCATTGGCACTACTTCCGACCTTCTGGAAGAACTCAGAATAAATCCAGCTTAGGCTGGGCATGTGATTTTTGGTCCAACTCATTGAAAGCTCTCAAAAGGGGTTTTGAATCTCAAGTGAGTGCTTTAACTGCAAGAACATGGGGGCAGGTGCTGGTCGCTTATCATTAGTGACAGTGGCAGATGTTTCCTGTGTGGGAGCCCTGCCCGGCTTTCGGCTGCTGTGTCTCAGACAGCTCCCTCCATCCTTTGTGAACCTGATCCTCCCCTGTCCTGTGGGTTTCTGTGAACAAATTTTTATTCTGGTTAAGATACGTCTTAGGTACCATCAGAGCTTTTAGAATAGACCTAGAAGCTGGCAATGAAGATGCCTGGATGACATGCCATGATATTTCCACACATGCTTGGAGGCAAATGCCATCATTTTATGCCCATGTATGCTTCTCCCCAGACTTCAGATGTTCTTCCTTTGCCATATCCCCAGGCCTCTCACCGTCTTGTACATCGACAGTGGTGCTTACTGGTTCTCTTACTTCTTAGCATTCTTGACAGCATTCTCTGAATAGTGTAGACTAGGATCGAATTGCCTTTTGATGCTGCAGCCTTTATCTATTTTTGGTTGAATTTATTGTCAAACTCCAAATCCTGCTCTCCTCTGTCCCCCATAAAACATATATGCTTAACTAACTGAATTTTCAAACAAAATGGAATTCTTTTTAATCTCATTAAACTCCCATATCCAGATCTTAGTGAATTCAAATTCTATAGCGTTGTCTATACATTAAAAAAAAAAACTAGTTTGTGTCATTTGGAAAATTGACAATCCTTTTTTTGCCACTTGGCTAAGTTATTAATCAGAATAGAATCAAGGACCCAGATCTTTGGAAGAACCCTAAAAACCTATCTTTGGGAAGAAAATGGAATCTAACACCAATTTTGCAAAATACAGTGGAAAAAAAGAGTACCAGGCTCAAATATATGTGGAATATGCTACATACCAAATTACCCTTTTTTGAGATTTAAAATAAATATTGATGATTAAAAACTCTAAGAAACCTCCATTCACAGTGACATTGGTAAACTAATTAAGCACTCCCCAAACTGTGTTCTGCTAGGTGTTCCTAGATCAGATAACTTAGGAAAGGGTGGCATAAATAAATATTTATTTATCATAGGACATTCAGAAACCATATTTATGGTAATGTATAATGTGAATAGATAGACAGACTATTGTAGTCTTTCTACAATCTCCTGAACCACGGAGACTTTTTCTTCATGAAGCATCTTTCAAGACAGGTGTAATAAATTAAGGTAACCCATGTCGGCGAATGTTTTGGGACTATGGTTATGATATTGGCTCTATGTCTGCCTAACTTTCCAATCTCTCTTTGCGAATTGATTTGATGAATAATAGATGTATGCCAGTCCTACTAGCAAACAGTAAGAGCATGTTTTGAAAGAAGCCAGTTTCTAAAAATCAATGTTGAGTTAGAATCAACATTATTGTTATTTGCATACAAAATGTGATCCTTTTAAGTGTTCACACTTAGAGTTTTGACAAATGCATATATCTGTGCAACCGCCACCGCTGTTAAAATATAGAACATTTCCATCACCCAACAATCTCCTCACATCCTTTTTCAGTCAACCACGGATCTGCTTTTTATCTCTATAGATTAAATTTCATTTCTTTCCCTAAAATCTCCCATAGAGGTTATCATACAGCATACACTTTTGTGCCTGGTTCATATCGCTCAGCATGTTTTTAGGATCCATCTGCATGTTGTTTTAGGTAGTAGCAGTTCATTCATTTTGTTGATGAGTAGTAATCCACTCCATGGCTTCGACACAGCTTGCTTACTCCTTTGTGATTGGCCGTAGGCCTGTTTCTAGTTTCCAGCTATGCTCAAGAAAGCTCTTACGAACATCCCATACAATTTTGTGTGCATACCAGCAGTACGTGAGAGTTCCTGTTTTCCCACATGCTCACCAGCACTTAGTATGGTTACTCTTTTTCATCTGAGCCGTTTTAGTGGGTACGAAGGGCTCTCTCGTTGTGGTTTTAATTTGTACTTCTCTGATGACCAATGGTATTGAACATGTTTTCTATTGATCATTTTGGTTATCCTCTTTTGTAACGTTCCTATTCAAATATTTTGTCTATTTAAAAATTGGGTTGTTTGTCTTATTATTGATATCCATGGGCTCTTCATATGTTACGCATGAGCCCTTTTCCAGATATATGATACAATATACACATATGGTCTATATATTATATGTACATATACATACATGTCTACACACATATTTGGATGCTTATACATAATATTTTAGATACATATATAATTTCTGGTGAAATTATATTTTTCATTTTTTCTTTAATATTCCTGATTTTCTAGCATAAGGGACTTTTGCCACCCGTTGGCCATGAAGGAAGAAGTGAATTTTCTCCTTGTATTCTTATGTTGGCTCATTCCCTGCCTTTCCACAGACTCCTCCTGAGTTGGCTGGAAAAGAGTAGGCTTCCAATTGGTGGGAGTCTGCATCAGCTCATGTGACAGGAGCACGGGTAGGCTGGACTTAAGAGGAACACAGAGGACCTTTGTAATGTGTACAGCCTATGCCTGAAAAATACTCTGGAAGGCCTTTCTTAGCCCCCTTGTTCCATAAGGCTTCTCAGGTTACTCTTTACTGCCATGTTTGAAATGTTCTTCAAAGCACAATTATCTTTGATGATCTTGCTTATTTGTGTAACTGTTTCTCCTCTGACCCACGTTAGACTGAGGCTTTCTGTCTTGTTTTACCCTTGATGAACGCATGGGAGAGCCAGTGGGGGCAAGGGTGCAATGTGGCTGACAGGCAGGGACATCAGTTTGGGGTTGGAAGATCCCACAACTTCAGCCCTCAGAACCTTCCCTCTCCGTCACTTTCACCCATTGCATTTGTAAATGACTGTGTGGGTTGGGGAGGGTATTTGCATAGAATCCCTAAGACAGGGAGGCAGTCTTTCTTTTCCCACTTTAATGAGAATTGAAGATTCTTGGGACCATCTGTGTTTACCCTTCCATGGGTAAAAGATAATTCAGGATGGGGTAATAGGGGGAATTATTAAGAAGATTGCATCTTTCAGTAATTTCTTCTCTAGCCTTTTAGATAGACAATTAGCTCGGAATACTGGCTCTCTTAGATTGTTGCCTAGTAGCGTAAATTTGGTTAAAGCAGTCCTGCTGTCATTCTAGGATGAGGGTTTCTTCTGCTGGTGTTTATCATTCAGCCGCTGAAATTCGCACTGGGGGAAACTTGGCATGACAGCTCTCAGCTCAGTTGCAACTTCGAAGTAAACAGATTTTGCTTTGCGTAAATTGTTTTCGATTGACTGGGTAAGAATAAATGAAAGGTTCTCATAGGTAATGGCTTCTGAATTCAATTAAAATTATCATCTGGCAGTTGCCTTCTTTTTTTCTCAAAGTATAGAAATGATTTTGAGCTACTTAATTGATTTTCTTAGGAAGTTTTTTGACTGACAGGTTTACTTAATTCTTCCTCAACATTTTTCACTCACAGCAATATAGCAATAAAAAATGGCAATTAGAAAAAAAATTTAATTATCTTGCTATGGTAAGAATTTCAGAGTTATAAAATTGTAAAAGTCAGTCGATCCATCTCTTCACTTGTTTATTCATTCAAACATTGATTCATTGATCAAACATTTACATCTTAATTTGGGCCAAGTTCACTGCACAAGAGTTTAATGTTTATGACACTTGGGATTTTTTTTGTTTACAAATGACCATAGTTTGCTAGTATGTAAATTTCAAGCAGGCTGGGACCATGTCTCTTTTATTTACTGTGGGATAGTAAGTAGCAAGAATAGTGGATGGTGCATGGTACACTTTTGATAAGCATTTGCTGGAAGGAAGGATGGAAGGAAGGAAGAGAGGGAGGAAGGGGGAGAGTGAGGAAGTTAAGGGCAGAGATTCTGATATGTTTTGTGCACTGCACGCCTTGGGCAGGAAAAGTCCAGGAACATGCATACCCAGAGGCTAAGGCTAGCCAAACTCTTCTTTTCTTTGTTCAGCACAGGTCAAGGGAAATTGCACAAGTTGTTTTTCCCCTTAGCAATATAGGCAAATAGTATTTTTTAAATTAAAAGAGGAGCCCTGGCAGGTTTGGATGAGTGGATTGAGTACTGGTCTGTGAACTGAAGGGTCACTGGTTCAATTCCCAGTCAGGGCACATGCCTGGGTTATGGGCCAGGTCCCCAGTTGGGGGGTCATGTGAGAGGCAACCTATTGATATATCTCTCACTGTATAACTGTTTCTCTCCCTCTCTTTCTCCCTCCCTTTCCTCTTTCTAAAAATAAATTAAATATTTTTAAAAATGTAAATCGAAAGGGGAATTTGTAGTGTGTCACAGTATGCCATAGAGGGTCAGGCTGTATTCTTAATATGTGAGAGGACAGCTGTGCTTGGTGGCGAGGGGTCTAGACTCAGAGGTGGAAGCCTGGAGCCCCACCCTGTCTCCACCCACAATTCATTGAAAGACTACGGGCAACTTGCCTAATCTTCTTGTACCTCTGTTTTCCCACCTCAAATATTGAGGGTAATGATGACAGGAATACCTAACTTCCCTGAGCTCTGTGAGGCTAAAATATGCATCTATGTAAATGAGCTTGACAAAAAATAATGTTATCTCAAAATAATTTGTGCTGATAGTATAGATAAAAATTGGGGCAATTCGGCTTGTTCATTGCCTCCCCCCCACTATATCTAATTGACAAAAAGAGCTGTTGTGAAGAAGTTAAACCCCAAGCTGCACATATTCTATGATTCCATTTATGTCAATATCAAAATCAATCAAAACTCTTAGAAAATCCCCAAGAATCTACTGAAAAACTTTTAGAATTAAGCAGTTTAACAAGACTGCACGATGTAAAGCCAATATACAAAAATCAGTTGTATTTTTACTCACTAGCGATGAATCACCTTAAAATGAGTTTTGCCCCCTCCCTCCATGCTCCGGGCCCTCCACTTCCCTCTTCTCGTCTTCACCCCCTGTTCTCTGTCCCTAGTGGCAGTGACGCCCTCACTGATTGGTAGATCCTGGGTGAAGAGCAAAAAAGCTCTTCAGTATATTAATGTTGTGGAACCTGTGGAGGTTGGTTACGTCTAATCTGGGGTCACTGACAACTATTAAACATGAATTTTTGCCTTCTTAAAAAAAAACATAGTATGTTCAATCTGTAGCTTGAATATGCGACAGAATGGCCAACTGTTGACCAGACTTTGGAGATACGGGTCTCCTGCAAATGACACAACGAACCTCCCTCAAAGGGTCAGAGACTACGCGGGTCATGGCCCTTCTGACAGGAATGTGATACTGCTTAGTGCCTCTTCACACCGTCCACCAAGCGTCCACGCAACTCCAGTTCAGGAAAACCCGCTCTCCGGGCCTCCGAGCAGAGCCTCTCTGGGGGGTGATGGTGGATGCAGTCAAGTGTTATTCCTGCCTCAGTGACCTGACTGATGGCTTCAAGCCCACTTCCCTCCTTCAGGTCACACTATTTACTTTTTGCTTGTATCTCGTGAGGGAGCACTGCTGTGGCCGCATACCCTATTCTGAGCATTGACGTCAGCGAGCTCACGGCTTCCACGCAGTTGGCGGAGATCAGCTCCGGGTTTTATCACTCGTCCGCTTGAACAGTCACAAACAGAAAGACAAGCAGATCCCCTTCTGCTCCTGTGCTATAGTTATTCTTCGCCCTCTGCTGAGGCTTAGCAGCAACCAGTGGAACCAGAGGGTATTTTGTTTGGATTAGGTCAACAGTCATCCTCTGAGATTTACGTCTATCTTTTTTGTTATGGTGCAGTAGTCTCTGTTCCAACCATCCATCTGAATCATAAATGTCTTAGAACAGCCCATCTTGATAAATGGCATGGAAAGCTGAATCACTGGTATTTATTTACTTTGAAATTCACACTGAAGTCAATCGTTACTAATAAAATGACATCACCATAATGCCTACCAACATTATTTTCTTCGCTAAGAAAATATGGATGGATGCAGCATAAAATGTCGAATTGCTATATTGTACACCTCAAACAAATAAAATCTTATATGTTGAGTATATTTGACTTAAAAAAAGAAAGAAAATATGGATGCAAGCTCTTAAAGAATTCCCGTTTTCCTAAACAGTCCAGAGATGTGTACGTGGGGGCTGCTTAGAAAGACCATTCTCACTGCTCTTAGAGTTTCAGTGATTCTGAAAAAGGTACTATTATTTCTTGTTTTGATATATTGTTTAGCAACTTTTTCATTTAATTTTTATTTGTATTACTTTGTGTGTGTGTGTTTAAAAAATATGTTTTATTATACCAGCAGGGGGAACCTGTGTGGGGTGGTGGGCGGCTGGTCTCAGGGCATGTGGTCTGTGCGGAGGCAGCAATGATCGGGAAGCTGGAAGGAAAGGGG
>PVKM010040837.1:0-13366 GCA_004027735.1 Carollia perspicillata
ATGTCAATTACTCACAAATCCTGTGAAACAATGAATGACCCATCCGATATACAGTACTCTCTAAACTGGACGGACCTCCCCCCTCCCCCCACGCACGTAGAGTCACCCACACGGAGTCTGTAGGAACTCATAGATGGGCATCGTTAACAGTGGAAGAAGCTTTGAGTGAGCGGAGAAAAGACATCACACAGTTAAAATTAAACTGGAAATCAGATTCGCATCTCTCTGATGTTGGCCCCTTTTTCCCGGTGCCTTCTGCCTTTCCTACTTGTGAACCTAATGTAGTAAGGAAGAGCCTATAGGTGACGCCCACGTGCAAGCTGTGCCTCTGGATGCCAGCCAAGAACCAGAGGGGAGACCCATATGAAAAAGAGTTGTAAGCTGATGGCTGGAGCTTGTCCCTAACTTAGACTTTGTTCTGAAGGATCGGGGAGCTCAAACATGGCTTTTCCCAGAATGTCCTGCCAGGGGATAACGCATCTGGCATCCTTAGAACAGTAAACACATGAATGAATGAACACCGATAATGAAGTGTGCTTTTGCCTGTAGTATCTTCACACGTAAATCATTATGAAATTCATCACAGAGATAGGCAACAGCTCAAAGATTTGATAACTGGGGGTCCTGGTCCTCTCGTTCTGTCTTTCAGGACAGACACTGAAGGCACTAGGGAAATTATATTGTTAGACACGACAGATGAATGCCGATATTTTAAATATTTTCTTTTCTGGGCATTGAAAGGAGGTGATGACGATGTTATAATTTTTCCTAATGCTGCTGACAGGTTGCACACTCAATTTTCTATAATATTATTCCGTTGGGGAACTTCCTTTTATAGTTCAGAAATTAATTAAAATGACATAGTTTCATTAATGCACTCTGACCTTTTTATGACCGATGCTACTGTCCCCCTCCATCTCCTTTATTTAGAGTCGCTTAACAAGGATATGTTCTTCTTTCTCTTGCCTTTTTCGCACTTAGGCTGAAAGCTTAACCAACTCCATTCAGAACTAAAGGAAGGAACAATGTGGTTTTGTGCTTCCTACAGCAACGGCTCTATTTGTAAGGAAGAGCGTTCTCCGACTCTTTGGAGAAGCATCCATCTCCAGCCCCCATCTCCTCTTGGGCTCGCTTTCATAAGGCTCATCTCTACGTGTTCTTGCCCCACCACAAGGGAGAGAACGGAGAGCTTTGGTCCTAGTTTAAAAGGGGAAAACAAGTGTCCTTGTTTCTAGTGAAAGAAGTAGGAACTAAGTAGTGGTAAAATAATGTATTCAGGCACGTTGCCCAGCCCCTTTCTGCGTGCTTTCCATAAAAGGAACCAAGTCAAGTTAAAAAGGAGAGTTCTGGTCCGAGATCCTCCAAGGTCTGGGTTACAAAGAGTCGCGAGGCTGGTGACTGGACGCTGGTTTTCCACCCACGTAGAGCGTGGGCCCCAGCCCCTGTCACCCTGTCAGTGCCGAGCTAATTCACTGCTTAAAAGGGTCCACTTAATTTGTGTAGTTTTATGTCAGTTGAATGGATTATTTAACTTAGTTGGTCACTCAAAGCCAGTCCTGAAATGGTCTCAGCCGTCACTGGTGTGAGCCACGGGAGACGGAGGCTGTTGGAAAGGCCGCCCTCCACTAAGGCCCTTCACTCTGGACAGACTCCGGCAGAGGCGCTGGATTGTACTGGAGTCAGTCACTGAAATCAAGTGCTCTGTTCCGTTGTGTCCTTGGTTAGGTCTCTAGGCTATATGGAGTTCCCGCATGTGTACTTGGTAGCTCTTAACCATGTGAGGCATTGCTTCTGAATCACAGTTGTTAACTCCTTAAACACATGAGATGAATGCATCACCCTTTAACCACTGAAACTTGGCAGAATGGAAACCTTCAGAATCAGGGGTTGTTAAGAACAGTTGCAATAAATGATAAGGACAGTGTTGGGACTCATTTCTTTGAGTTATTTGCTTTAATAGATACCTTTTTGTTTAAAATTGCAATGCGCCCTTATCTGAGGATGGAGTGATACAACACAGGAAGTTTATTAAATTTTATTAAAGAACAAGAAACTGCATATAGGCAAGCCATCTATATAATTTCTTCAAAAATATCTACTGAATTAATGAGATATAACTTCAAACACAGAATTTTTAAAAACTTCCCAAGTTCAGATTCCTTTCGTCCGGTTTTCAAAGATGCTGCTGTAGAACACAGGTTGTTAACAACATTTACCCTACAGAAACCAGGAAATGTTAGAGGGACTTCTTTAAGATGAGCGAAAAAGAGATAAAAAATACAAATAATAAAATGGCAATGACTATATCTCTATCCACAATCACTTTCAATGTAAATTAAATGTAAATAAAGTAAATAGATGTTAATGCTCCAATGAAAAGACAGAGTGGCTGAGGAGGTAAGAAAACAAGACCCTGCCACGTGCTGACTGTAGGAGACTCACTTTGGATTGAAAGACTTTCACAGACTGAAAGCGAAGGGATGGGGAAAGGTAATTCATGAACATGGAAACACCAAAACAGGCGAGAGTAGCAATGTTCATACTGGATGAAACAGGCTTTAAAGCAAAGGCTGTAACAAGAGACAAGGAAGGATTCAGTAATTTCACTTCTGGGTATTTGTCCAAAGAAACCCAAAACGCTCATTCAGAAAGACACACGAATCTACATGTTCATTGCAGCATTGTTTACAGCCGGCAAGATACGCGTCCATCCGGGCGAATGGATAAAGAAGTGGTGCGTATATGCAATAGAACATTACTCAACCGTGCAAAAAACACAAGCTTGCCCCCTGCAACCACATGGATTGAACTAGAGGGTACCGTGTTCAGTGAAATAAGTCAGAGAAAGACAAACGCTATATGATTTCACTTCTATGTGGAATCCAGAAACCAAAATTAACAAACAAACAAAACAGAAACAAGCTCATAGATACAGAGAACATTCTGGCGGTTGCCGGATGGGAGGGGGTGGAGGGGATGAGTAAAAAGGGTGAAGGAATTAAGAAGTACAAATGGGTAATTACGGAACAGTCACGGGGAGGCAAAGTACAGCATTGGGAATATAGTCAATGACACTGAATTGTAACAACTTATCTACGGTGTCAGATGGGTTCTAGATTTATCGGGTGATCACTCTGTAAGATATACAAATATCTCATCACTATGCTGTGTACCTGAAACTCATACGATATTGTATGTCAACTGTTATCAGAAAAAAAAAATGGCTGAAAGGAGAAGAAACCACTGGTGTCACAACGTAAGTGAGAAACCCTCCAACAGAGACCAGGGGGTGAGGGGAAGCCTGTGCGGGTTGGTTAAGCGCAGAAACGGTGGAGTCGGACAGACTTGGCCTCAGGGCCTGTGCAGCCACTTGCTGATGTTGGAGGACTCTGGGCAAAGGGGCTTGCTGAAGCCTAGCTGTTTTTCACCTCTGAAAAGACTAGCATCAGTAGCATCCATCTCTCAGGTTGTTGTAAGGATTAGAGTATTTATTTAGCAGGGTGGCCAGCCCGTGGTGAGCACTCATTACATCGTCACTGAATTTATTAGTAATAATATGCTTCTCAATCTCCCGCGTGGTGATTCAGATTGGTGAAGAAGACAAAGGTGTCAGATGGGTTCTGGATTTATCAGGGTGTTCCCTTTGTAAGATATACAAATATCGAATCACTATGCTGTATACTTGAAACTAATTAATACCTGAAACTAAGTTAAAAAAAAAGGAAAGAAAATGTGGAAGAAGGAAACCTTCATCCAGGATCAGCAAAGTATTTCCTGGGAGAATGTAAGATAGTAAAGACACAGGGTGAAGAGACGCAGAATTCTGGAAGTCATGTCTGCGAGGGGCCTGGCACAGGCAGCAGTGCCAGACACTGGCTGTCAGAGCGAGGAGGAGTCCACAGAGATAATAACCCTCCAGTCGTGACTGAGGACACTATCGCACCAGGACACCTGGGAGACAACGAGGAAGACATGACCGTAAATCACAGCTGGCCGTGAATGTGATCATGCGTACGGCACTCTGTATAATACAAACGCAAAGAATGTTCGTGTCTATCAGTAAATGCAGGAACTACCCAGTCTCCACTCACCCGCCCAATTGTCAGTACCTTTCATTTGGGTTGTGGCTATGAATAAAGAAAGTACCTACTATGTCATGCTGTTTCAGGTTTTGGCAAAGAATAAAAGTACAATTATTAGTGCAGTACCTTTAATGCAAGTTTCTCATTTTGGTACCAGGTGGTACAGTTTGTTTTGCTTAGAAAAGAAAAATTCTTCCTTTGTAGAAAGAATAAAAATTTAAAAAGGTATTAGGTTACAATTTCTTCAGGTACAAAAAAGCAGTTTCATTTTAATACATTCTCCTTCTGCCCTTTAGTGCTGGGCTTGGAAAGCGAGGTGGGGTAAAGCATATTCCGCTCTCAACCTACCTAGCATTTGAGTCCAGTTAACAGGTAGATCAGAAATTTATTTTTCTTAATAGAAGTTATATGTCTGGAATTTATTTAGTGGTTTTGAGGGAGACTAGAAAACAAGATTGCAAATAGGGTGGGAAAATAAGCCAGAAAAACTAAGATCATTTCCAGTTGGATTATGACCTCAAGTAGATTCCGGAGAATGGAATTTCCATAATTCACAATGCTATTATTGGTTATTTCTGGAGCCTTTGGGGCTAGGGCAATACCCTCTTTTGAATATCTGGCCTATTTCCTGGCCGGTTAGCCTTCCCTCTCCATTCTGCATTTCACTAATTAATTGTTTTATATGCTAACAGCTTCCTAACAGGAATTAAGGTGGCTTGGTAAAAATGCCAGAGAAATGGACTCATTAAAGGGAACAACAAGAAAAAGAGCTATGTTACTAAAAGAAGAAAGAGCTGTCCCACAATAGTAGCCTTAGCAGAATTATGAGAGCCGAGCAGAAATGTAAGTGTTCGCGTTCCCAGCTATCACTGAAAACATGTTCCCTCCTGTAGTGAGGATAAGAGGGAAAAATTGAAACAAGCTCTGGAAGAGCCACTGCTACGAGAAAAACTGGGCTGGACTATGGAAAGCCTGATGGAGATGAGAGGAAGCAGTGACAATTCCTAGTTGTCACCCCACCCGAAAGGAGGAAAAGGATTCTGCTAAAAGGACAACAGAAAGGATGTGAATCGGAGAGAAGTTAACACAACTGGAAATGTATGTTCCTTATGCAAAAGCCCTCCCTCAAGAGGTTTCTGGATGCAATATTAATTCCAGACCAGGGCAGGAAATAACCGAATGTCACCCGAATGATCTGGAAGTTAAAGTAACCTCCTAGCATATGATTTACTTTCAAGGAAACAGTTTACTCTCAGATTCTGCCCAGAAAATTCACTTCAAAAAAAGGGAGAGGGAGAAAACACACACGCGCGCGCACACACACACACACACACACACACATACACACACACACACAGCAGCTTAACTGCCTGGGCCCTACAGAGTCAGGGCCAATTACAGGTAGAAAGAGCAAGAACTGAACATTTTTTGTCAGTTTGGAGCTGCTGCCAGTGTGTGGTGGAAGAGCAGCTGCACAGAGGCTCCCGGAGCTCTGCTGGCCCATGTGGAGCTGCTTCCCCTTGACTTTGGTGGGTCCCGCCCCTCCCAAGCACATCTGGCAGGCACTGTCTGGCACTGGGCTCCTTGGAGCAGCCCAGCAGGCCTGTCTGCAGCCTCCACCAAGGGACAAGGCAGCTTTTCTTAACTGTCCACTCCCTTGGCTTTCGAGCTTTTACACTGTGTCTGCAACATCGTTCTCTGCAAAGTGGAAGACGTGCAGACAGGATGACATGTCCCAACACAGGTCTGGTGTCCCAGACCCGTTCTGATGGCATGTTATTTCCGCACAGTGAGAACACATGGGCCTTTGTGCAGTGTGCATCTGGAAAACTTCCCAGATCATGCATCTGCCCTCTGATTTACACCTTGCAGAATAAGGCTGACCCGCAGGAAAGCCCGAATCTCGAAGCAGTGGGTGGGCTGCGCTCCCTCCCCCAACCCTGGCCTCCTTATTCTCAGAAACAATCGTGGGTGTTCCCACCTCCCCAAAACGCCCTCCTCTGAAAATGAAGGGGGAAAAGCTGCTTCCTGGCTGAGTAAAGCTGAAACACCTGTGTTCCAGAAACACGCAGATGTAGACAGCACACACTGCTGCAGACCCATCTGCCCAGCCGCCTGGTGGTTTGGGGTGGCGAGCAATCAGGGCGGGAGACCCACACTGTAGGAAAAGCTTCCTCTGGTCTTCCTTCCTTTATCCCCATTCCCTTGCAATTCTTCTTCTTGCATCTCTCTCTCTCCCTCTCCCTCTCTCTCACACATGCTCTTTGGGTTTTAAAAGGCCCAAAAGGCAGTCATATTTCAGGTGGTATCTTCCCCCCATCATTATTCATCCTGCCTTTTTGATCTGGGCTAGAAGGACCAATGGAAACAGAAGCAATACCACACGCATACAAAGTCTGCCCTTTCTCTGATGGCTGTGACTCTTCGGCACACGTGAAATATGTGCTGAGCTTTCTTCATTCTGAAAACATTTATTGAGCACTAGCACGCCTGGCATTGTGCTGAGCGCGGGAGGCATGGCAGCTGGCAGAGTGGCCCCGTCGGAGCTCTCGTGGGTGAATGCAGTAAAAACACCGGCACTGTGTCCTGCAAAAACAACATCACATTTAATACATTGAATTGTATCACCGTCTTTATTCTGTTGCTTTTATTTACAACCTGATTTCTTTTTCCCTCATACAGGGCCGTGTCCTTCAAGAACATAGAATGAGTCTAAATTGCTTAGTACAGTATCTAACATGGCGTGGGCAGCTAGTAGCAATTCTATGAGAATAATGTTAAGAGTTGGCATCCCAAATTAGTAGGTCCTTAAACTCTGAGGATTATGCAAATGGTAAAAAAAAATGTTTTGGGGTGTGGGGAATGGATAGGTGTGGGGGAGAGGTGGGAGTTATCAGTCAGGGCCTAAAATAAATCAGTTTTTGGACAATAATATTTTGTTGTTTGCTTTGTTAATGCTCTTCATTTTGAGATAACAGTAGCTGACAGAAGAGATACAGATATAGTACAGAGAGCTTCTGTAGATCTTACACAAAGTTTCCCATAATATCATATAACCACTGTGTGTGTGTGTGTGTGTGTGTGTGTGTGTGTGTGTACATCTCCAAACCAAGAAATTAATATGGGTGGAATGCTGTTAACTATATCACAGACTTGATTCAGATGTCACCAGTTTTGCCACGAACCTCCTCTCTCTCCACTAGGATCTCATCCAGGCTGTCCTACTGCATTTGGGTTTTGTTTAGAGTTAAATGAAGTATTTGTCTGCGCTCAGTAGGTGTTCTATTGTCATGATTTTACCACCTGGAGGAGGAAGTCGGGCCCCTCGGGATCTGTAAAATGTGGAAAGGGGGATAGGAAACAAGACAAAGCAGAAAGATGGGGAAAGCTTCTGTGATTTTCATATTTTTTAAATCTATCTGCAGCGAGAAAAGAATGACTGAGAAAAGTGGTTTCCTGACCTTGCCTATCTTCTCAGCCCTGGGAAAATGAAAGGTCAAGTACTCTCTTTGGATAACCTTGTTAATCTCCAGGGGCCCCACAGCCAATTAGTGGGATGCAGCCCTGCATTCCTCTTTCCATTTCAGAGATGGGGAAAACGAAGCTCTGCCTCCTGACCGACTGGGTTAGGATCTCAGCAGCCTGTCAAACGTGTCATAAGACTAAAGCTTGATTCGGGGGACTCGAGCTGAGCCCTGAGGTCTTAGCTGCTAACCCTAATCCTTAATACGGTCAATGACATTGATTTGCAGGGATCCCAGGCCAATGCTTTTACAAGGAAAAGTTGGGAGCAGAAACTGAAAATGGAGTCTCTGACTACATGCACGCAGGGGGAGGCGGGTCTGTATTCCTGTAGTAATGAACTCCGGCTGGCACGGAGCTGAGTCTAGTAATTTGCAGTTGGTTTGAGCTGCAATCGCCAAGCAGCTAAGTCATGTGGGAATTTCCTCCTACGTGTGATGTTTGAAAGCCAGTGACTTGGACTGCCCAGGTGTGCCGCGGACCTTGAAGTGCAAAATGCTGTGGAGGCGCACTCCAAACAGGCTCCCTGCCTTCCGGACCCAGGAACCCGAGCTGCAGGCACCAGGGCGGCTCACTGCGCAGCTCTGCACTTTCGCCGAGCCCGCCCGAAGCACACTGCCACGGCAGGCATCACGCTGACTGTACAGATCATCCATCTTAGTCAGAATTACGACCAGGTCTCCTTGCCTCCCTCCTCCCTGCCCCATCCACTCTCTTCCTTCACGGTCAAAGCATCAACGTGAGGCGAAATGTGTTCATTCCTTTCCACCAGCAGCGCTGCTGCCAGGGAGGGGGACCCTCCCCGGATCAAAGAGGCCTCTCTTGCAGGACCGTGTGTGGCAAAGGAGCTTTACTCCGGTCTCTCTCTCTCTTTCTCTCTCTCTCTCTCTCAACACTGGCCATTCTTTGATAGTTTCAAATGAACATTAAAGAACAATGACACAGTGATTCACAGCTGCGATAAACAAAAAAGTAGGGACACCTCCACAATAAAACGCTATAAAATGCCCAAACTGGCACGTTTTAAATGACTCTTTAGTAACAGAGGGGAGAAAAAATGCCGATGAGGTAAATCCTCCACCGGGGAACTCACCAGGGAGACTGGTAAAAATAAATTGCAGAGCTCTAATTTTCCTAGCAGCTTCCATGCTATTCTTTGAAACTGAGTGCGAACCCCTTGGCCTAATCCCAAGAGCCGATCTATAGTAAATAGTGCACACTTAATGCCTAAGTTCCTTTTTAGCACCATTCAGACAGTGACTGCAGCCGCGGAGCTTAGTCATAGCAGACATTTTTGTGGTGAGAGCATTAAACCCACATGCAGCTCTCTTTCTGTGGCCACTGGGGGTCATGCTCCCTTCCCATTAGCTGAATAAATCATAAAGTCGGCTCGGACCACCCAAGGAGCAGGACCAGAGAGCCACAGGCGATGCCTGCAGCCGCTTTTTCTTTTCAGAATCTACAGGGGAGAGGGGGGGAAAAAAGGGCAGAAAAAGAAAAACAAGGAGAAACACGGCACAACAGACTGGCTGTACAGAATCGTTTGAGTTTTTAAAAAATGTGATCTTTTTCAGAGTAACCTGGAGACTTGTTTATTTGCTTATGTATTTGTTAAAAGCAGGAAGCCCGATTTAAGAAGGGAAGCAGCTCGAAAAATAAAGCCACATGCATGCCTTTTGTCACACGCTGGAGTTTGCTAACCCCAAAAAGAATTTTTTCTACCCCCCCCCCCCCCCCGTGGGTTTGAAATTAAGGAAGGCCACCCTGTGTGGCCGGGGTCTTCAGGTGGTTCCGATAAGACATAATGCAGACACAACCCGGGGGTGGGGTGGGGGGCGAGCATCCGGCTGCAGGACACGGCCGATCGGGATTTAACAAGGAAGCAAACGTGTTGTCTAAATGTTCCCTGTGTCAAATGACTCACTCTGCCTGGAGAAGGATGGCCAGGGAGGAAGGTCTGCGAAGTCACGTTCCCATCAATCAGTAAATAAGATAAGAAACAGGAATTTTAAACACAACTATTAGGCGGCCGCTGCCGTGCCCTCAGCAAACTGAAGCTCATTAGGTTAAGCGGTCTTTCTGCAGAGGGAGCGGGAAGCTTGGTCGGGAGCGCGGATGGGGGTTTTTGACTTGATTTGTTACAGTGTGCTGAACTTTAAACAGCTGCCCCCGTCTAACAGGCAACTGACATTGGGACCGTTTTCCCCGCCAAATCTACGACCCCGCCTCCATGTAAAGTCTGGCAAAAAGGGAGGTGTATTCCAGGTGGATTCTAATGATTTCCCCCAAACCCCTGGACAGGTAGGGTGTAGGACCCTGAGGGAATGGGAAGCTGAGGAAGGGTTGGTCACCTGTGTTTTGATGAATAGCTTCTCTGTTGTCTGTCAAGTTTGTGATTTTGAGAATTGTTTGCAAGCTGTTTTAGCTTTTGTTTTGTTATTTAAGAGAATGAGGTTCTTAACCTAGTAATAGACTGTAATAGACTGTATTTAATCTTTCCCAAAAGTCAGGATAAAACAGGCAATTTCTCCACGATTGTCCATGTAGAACTCTGCCTCAGATCTCTCCAAAATCCTCATCTCCAGTAGCCTTGTCACAGCTTAAAAAGGGACAGCCAATCCGTTCCTGCTGGGACACATTATGTGGTGATTTTGTGACTCATATGCCCATCAGGGAGGAGGGCAAGATCACTTGTACCATTTATGACTTCATATGTGACTTGTAGGGTCATAGTGAAGCAATTCCAACTGTCAACAGTCCATGCCCTAGAAATCACAGCAAGAAGTCAAGTGAAACCACCTCCTGATAATCTACAGCCCATTAAAAATGCAGTCATTAAAAATCTTCATTTGCTAGATTACATAATAAGCTCATTTACGTAATAAGCTCCTTCCATGGTGCACCAGAAACATTTTAAACAAAACCCTTTGCTCACAAACTTTCACTCATCTTTGGAGAATGACTTTCATTTCTCTTTTTTCATGCACGTGTTTTCCACATCGTTGAGAAGTACAATAGTCTCGAACAGATGCTCTGAAGTCTCCTTCCTGAGTCAGAGGGCTGGGAAGAATCAGGCCAACAGCTGAAGGGCGTCTAGCTGCCTTTCTGGAACCTACCCAATCCCTCTCGGAAAGGGGTCCGAGTCCTCCAATCACAGCAGACACAACGCGGACAAAATAGCCCACGTGTGCATCTGCGGGGCTCTCTGCATTGCCGGACAAGGTGAACTGTCCCAAAGAAAACAGTCCAGAGGAATACAAGCTCTACTGATCACCGATGAAATTTAAGACAGAGTTCAGAAGCAAACTCCTTTTAGTTATTAATAAACATCAGTTACTGGGAAGATCAGCTCTTATTTTGTATAATGTGCAACTTCCTCTCATTTTGTTAACCTCAGCCAGAACTGGTCATCTTTGGTGTTGCTGAAACTCTGTGTGTGTGTATGTTGACAGCCTTGTATAGAAACTGTATCATTTGGATGCACATGGATTGGAAATCTGTACACCGTAAAGGTTGTAGGGAAAATGCCGAGAAGCTGGAACGTTGAGCAATAAAGACAGGGGCATGAAAGTGGACTGACTGCTTTACGATGATTTGTGTCCACTGTGAGTGGGCCCCCGAGAGTGGCAGGTGTGTCTTTCTTCTCATTTCCTCTTTCCTTCTCAACACTAGATGCCTATTGCTTCTTAGTATCCCACGCCCTCGAACTGGGTTTCTGATTCTCCCCAGCCTCTATTTTCACTCAGGACACTTAATTTTTGAATAAGGACCTTGGCTATTTGGGTACAAATAGCCAAGTCCTGTGGGCAGCATCTAGCACCCTCCTCATCATCTCTCTATTTCCACACTCCTCCCAGATGCTCCTCACCTCTGCTTGCTTCTGTAACAAAGCACCAGGGGACCCCTGGGTGTAGGCATACCTCTAAGATGTTCTAAGATTATCATTATCATCTAACATAACTTTGCTGCTGGACCTGGGGCATCTTTCCATCCTCTCTGTTTCTTGTTGTATTAGTACATATAAGACCTCAAAAACATAAATGGAAGGTGGAAGAAACTGTCCCCTGTGTTCTGTTTCAGAAAGGCCTGGTGAGGAAGGGAAAGAGAAAGGTGATGGCTGTGGACAGGGCAGCAGATGGAACACATGGTCCCCACCCTCGAGGAGCATAAGGTCCATCAGCCGAGAGAGAGATACAAACAGATTACGGCAGGACAATGTGAGGGAAGATCCAAAGGAGTATATGCACCACACAGAAACAAAATAGTGGGAGGCAGGCAGGCTAACGGTGGGGAAGAGTGAAGGGATAAATGAAAAAGCCAGATGATCAAAAGGAAATGTGGAGAAATACAAGCTAGGTAGGGAAAATGACCCTCAACCCATGAAGACAGAGGCGAGGAGGTAATTGTGGAAGTGAAGCTATGGGCGTGTTTAAGCAGGGCAGGCATGACATTGAGTTCTTGCTCGGTGTTCCTGCTGGTATTGGAAACAAAGTGGTCTGTGGGTTGGGGTGGGGTAGGTGGGGAACAGAAGATGACAAAGGGTATATAAGGGTGTTCTGTCCACTGAGAAGAACAAGAGAGCTGACCAACAAGGAGTGAAGAGATGGATAAATGTCACAAAACTTCCAAATGAGTTGGGAAGGCAAGAGATTGCAATATTGCCAATCTCTTGCAATATTGCCAATCTCTTGCAATATTGCCAATATTGCCAATCTCTTGCAATATTGCCAATCTCTATGCAATTTTCTTCGATAGCACCAAGCTACCAATAACAAGGATTAGAGGAAGTAGATGTTAATGTGCAGGTTTAGAGTTCAAAAATGTCATAGGTACTGGTGAGAGAGTATGTCATGTCATTGACTAGGAAGTCTGGGGTGGGCAAATGCTCTTTAGTGCTGTTTGGATAAAGTTCAAAGTCCTTAAACACTGACCCACTAACCCACAGGATTCATCCCCCATGACGGCTCCGTCACCCTTCATTCTTTGGCCTAGCTTCTATGCCCAAAACTCACCGGGACATTTTCAGTTCCTTTGCACACACCTTGAATGTGCAAATATCTCATACTGATCTTTCTATGGGAATACCCCTCAAACTCTGCCTGGCTAAGCTTCTCCTTGTTCTTCAGTTTCTACTGAAGTGCAGAAACTGTCTCAGAGATGCTTCTCGGAGAAACAGTCTTAGTTCCCTGCCTTGGTAGGCGCTCCCTGCACCTGCACTCTATTCCCTGACGCTCACCACGCTTGAAACGACTCACCCCCTCTCTTTCTTCCCCTACATATTTCAAGTTCATTGAGCGTGTTTCTCATATTTACGACCACATCCTGTGTCTTTCATGGTGCTCTGCTCACAGCAGATGCTCAGTGAACATTGCTGAGAGAATGACGACGTGAGTCGATAATTCTAAAAGGCACTCTCAGGGCTCCGAGGCAGGAAGTCAGAGAGAGAGCATGGACAGATGGGGGTATGCTGGAGGTTGGATTTCAGAGTGGGAGAGGTCTCTCACAGGAACACGGCTCAAGGTGAGCCGGAAGAAGACGGGGCTGCTCAAGGTGAGTGGCGGTCTCTGGAGCCAAGAGTGCAGAAGCTGGAAGGCTGGTGTGTTAGATGCTCCTGTTTTGTTGTTGTTGTTGTCGTTCAAGTGGCTACTGAAAGCACCCAAGACCTTGGTGCAAGTGTGGCTGGAAAGCAGCATAGAAATCTGGAGTCCAGAACAGTTAGGGAATCAGGGAGAACGATGGAAAAATCAGTAGGTAACATACCC
>PVKM010040838.1:0-13334 GCA_004027735.1 Carollia perspicillata
TAGTCTTCCTGCCACTTGCAGCAGGTAGATGGCAGGCGGCTCGTACTACAAATCCCAGGATACGCTGCGCCGGCGGCCGGCCGCGGCCCGCGGGTAGGGGCGGTGCGGAGGAGGGGCGGTGAGCGGCGGGCCGGCGAGCCAATGGACGCTGGCAGATCGCGCGGTGCGGCGCTGGGGCAGACCCAGCAGGCTCTGGGGCGGGGCTTGAAGCCAATGCTCCCCTTGCCGGGGGCCGGTGGCTGTCCCCGGCTTCCGGCTGCGCGGCCCGCGGGCCGGCCCCCTTCCCGCCCCGGGGCCCCTCCCTGCCTGGTTGTGTAACTGTCCCCAGCCCCCCCTCTCGGCCCCCTGCCCCGGTGAGGGGGGGGTCATCCACCCGGTGTTCCCCGGGGAAGGCGGCGGCCGTAGCGGCCGCGCGGCGCAGGCGAGCTCGGGGATGCGCGGCCTAGTGCAGGCCGGGCCCGGGCGTGGGGGAGGCGGGCGGGCGGACCCAGATCCGGGGTAATTTGCATCACCCTCCCCCCAGTCCGGGTGGGGATTGGCCGCCGGCGGCGGGGGGTGGCGCGGGGCCAGGCTCACTGCCGTCTCCCGGCCCCTCGAAGGAAGCCTGCCCAGCCGCCGCCACCGCCGCCGCCGGGGCCGGGCCCCCTCGCCGCTGACCTGGGAAGGAGGTAGGAACCCCCCGCTCGGGCGGTGCGGCGGGGGCCCGCAGGCCGGGGCGGGGGCCGCGCGCTGCGGCCGGCGCGGGGGAGGGGGCCGCTTCCTGCTCCTGCCCGGGCCTGACTCATCCCTGGGTGGGGGGACCGGCTTGGCCCCTCGGCCTGCCCGCGCGGCTGCACTGTTTTGGCCCTGGGAAAGAGGGTAGAAAGCACGCCTATGCATCGCCCGCGCCCCTAAAGCGCGTGACCCTGTCTCCTCTGGCCCGGACCCCCCTCCTTTCCCTTGACGCCACCACCACGTGCGAACCCTGAGCCCGGGCAGAGGAGGGGTGACCTGGTGGGATCTAGCTCCCTCCCTCACTCTACCTCCTTCTCCAGCCTAGGAACCAGCCCCCTCCCCCAGCGAGGGGCCTGGGAACCAGGCAGGGGCCTGAGTCAAGTGCTGGAGGTGGGTGCCCCCCCCTCCGCCCCGTCACATCCCTGGGCTCAGGCCTTTGCGGGTTCTGGGAGGCACTGCCCGCGCTTGCCGGGGAGCCCGGTGGACCGCAGCAAGAGACTACCGTCCAACCAGGCCGGGACACCCAGTGGGCACCCACTAAATGTTTGGGGAATGCAGCCAGCAGTTGGGAGATCAGCAAGAGGGAGGCAGGCAACTCCTCTTTCCCCCCAGCCAGGTGGCGGAAGTGAGAGAGCTGTTGGCGCCCCTTCCCCGGGTGTGCCCACCTGGCTCACCCATGGGTGGCAGGCCTGGTTTGCTTCCCCTTTCCCTGCCAGCTGCCTCCAGGAGCAGGTTGGCATAAGAGAGAGAGGATGTCTAGGATTCCATAAATCCCCCCCCCACCCCACCCCCCCAACAGGGCCAGGGCGTAACCCAGAGTGTGCCGCTCCCACACTGGGGTGGGGGCCTCCCCAGGACCAGCCAGTTACTTCCTATTGGCAGAGCTGGTCTTGGGAGAGGTCCTGGTAGTCCAGGCTGGGCCCTGCTGCTCCAGGCCAGGGCGGGGGTGGGGGAGGACTTTGCCCCCCAGGACCACTTCGGGTGGGGCCCCTAGACCATGCACCCTAGAGCATGGCAGGCACTTATCAGCTGGGCTCGGGTCTCTGTTTACCACCAGCCATCGCTGTGGAGACGAGAGCCTGGGGGATAAAGGGGGGGGGGGCAGGAGCCGGTGGCTGGAGGAGCGAAGCCCTGGGATCCGCATGCCTAATGAAGAAAGAGGAGCCATCGGGGACACTGAAATTTTAATTCGTGGGCCACTTTGGGGGGGCATTTATTGTTCAATTCTGATTGGCTGTCGAGTGGCCAGTCAGCACCCAGGCTGTGCCAGGAGCCACACAACTCTCAGCAGAGGCCCTGGGAGAAGGCTGCCTTGGGTGGCTGCGAGGAGTTGATGCATCTCTTTCTCTGTGTGGGAGACTGAGACCCAGCAGAGCTCAGCCTTTGTCCAGTGGGGAAGGTTCCAGGGCAGCAGCAAGTCCTGTGTTTGCTTTTTTACTTCCCTTCCTTTCCTGGGGCCCTCTGACCCACAGCTGGGTCAGGCTGGTGGCAGTCCCCATCAACATTTGAGGAAACTGAGGCCTAGAGGGGAGGCTGAACATGAGTGCTGGAATGTGGGGACTTAAAGCAAACCTCAGAGTGCATGCCTTGTTCAGCAGGGGAGACTGAGGCCTGGGGGAAGCAGAGAGCCGCCCAAGGTCGCCCAGCTAAAGCTGCGTCTGACCCCTGTGGTCTGCCTTTCCTGTGGCCTTGTTCAAAGTCCTCCCAGTGCCCTACCCAAGGGGCACCTGCCCACCTGTCTTCCACAGGGCCAGGAGTTTGACAGCAGGTACCTGTTGGCCAAACAGAGCCTCCCTGGGACTTAATTAAACTCTTTGCCCAAAGAGAATAGTGTGGCTCAGAGAGGGCCTGAGGTGCCCAAGGTCACACAGCATGAGCCACAGTTCTGTTTCCCAGCCTTCCCTGGTAGGCACCTTTAAGGCCTTCAAGGCCCTTTCTTGCTCCCCCCAAGCCACAGCCCTGTACCTTGGCACCTTGGCCACCAGAGATGGGCAGGGCTTTGGGTTTTATGACCCATTACACCTGAGGAGGTCACCTCACAAGAGGGTAGGACACAGGGCCAGTCCCTCTGAAGCTGAGCCAGTCCTAGGAGGGTAGCTTCTGGGCTTTCCAGTGCCAGTGCACTTGCTTCGTGACCTTGGATATGCCTGCTGGCCTCTTGAAGCTCGAGTGTTGTCTCCCGCTTCCCCTGTGACATGGGCTTGTTGTAGGGTCCCCCCAGGTGGTGCCTGCAGATCTGCCTGCTTTCTCCTTCCCTCTCCTGGAGGAAACACCTAGGTCCACTCGGGGTGCGGCAGGAATTCTGCTGGAGTGTGTGCTGCCTGGGTACCTGAGAGACCATGAACTGTTCTGCAATAGCCCTGGGCAGTGGGGGACCAGAGGAACAAGCTTGGGTGGGGGCCAGTGTGGTTCAGTCCCAGCCCGGCCCTTGGCTCCACCTGAGGTCCACTGAGGGAGGTCACACTGCCCTGCCACCTTGAATTTTCCCATCAGCACAATGGGGAGATTACCTTCAGCCTAGAAATGTCATTGTGAGGATTTCCTCAGTGATTCCTCAGGAACGTGTGTTGAGCCACTTCAGTGCAGAGTCAGGGCCTGTGGGAGCCCCTCTTGCATTCCTGTGCTGGTGCCCCTTGGGGTCAGGGCCCCTTCTCTGAATTCATAGGTGTTGGCTGGACTCCAGCCCTGCCCCAGGTGCCCTGTGTGACCTCTGGCAAGCCTCTCCCTTTTTTAGGCCATTGTAAGGCAGCTCTGAGGGGGTGTGGGAATAAGCTGTCCTCAGCCCCAAGGCCCCCAGGGTGGGGGATTTAGTCACCTGCTGGTACCTGGGGGCAGTGTGTGGGGGAAGGGGAAGGAGCCCTGGGAGGACTAGTTAGGCAGGACGGAGCCAGGTGGCCTGTGTTCAAATCTGGCTCTGCTGTGTAAACCTGGGCGAGTCACTTTCCCTTAGTTTTCTGACCTGTAAAGTGGGGCCTTGATTACAGACCCTGCCTCCCAGAGCTGTGAGAAGGGATGTGGAGATGATTGAGATCAGACGTCTGTGGCCCTTAGGGCCCGAGGCCCAAGCTTGGAGCGCCAAAGTGCAGGTGCCACCTGGAGAATCTGGCACTCCTGAGGAGTGTGGCCAAAGGACCAGCCCCTCCATCTGTCCTCCCAGCAGGCTGTGGACGGCCACTGAGTAGAAGCATCCCCACCCACATCTTTCTGGTTTAACTGGAAAACAAGGCCTGGTCCCATCTCCCATCAGGATGTTTGCTGGGAGGGAATGGGCCAGATTTATGGGCACAGGACACTGGGGCCCCAAGAGGCTGAGCACCCCTTTGTAGTTTCCAGGCAGAGCCCTCCACCTACTCAGGCTGGGGGTGGAGGTGGGGGTTGTGCCAGTGCTCCAGGTGACAAGCACGCCTCAGGGGAGGGAGGGAGAGGTCTGGAGGCAGAGAGGAGCAAGACTCCTAGAGGTCGCCCAAACCTCCCATGGGCATCTGGGAGCAGCAGGATAAGCAGGTGCAGCCTGAGCAAGGGCAGGGTAGACAGTGATGGGATTCTTCGAATCCTGGCTTTGCTTACTTCAGTGACAGGAAGCTTATTTCTTCTACTTCACCCTGAATGGCTCTCTTCCCGGGGCTTCCTCATGGAACCCAGTCTTGGGCTGTACTTCCTGGTGCATGACAGCACTCAAAGCATGGGAACAGGGTGAACCTGAGCCCCACCCATGAGTTGGGGGTCAGTGGGATCCCCATGACCTCACCCTCACCTCCCCAACACACACACTTCCTACTGGGCCTGCAGTCTTCCTGCCTCTGGCCCTTTAAGGCTAGGGCAGGAAGCCCCTCCCCATTTAGGGCAATAAATGGACACATAAAATGGCCGAGGGCCTGTTTGCTGATTTCTGGCCAGAGGGAGGCCTGTGAGGACAGGGGGAGGGCTGGCGATGGGCAGCCAGCAGCCACCCTGAGCTTTTGGTGCCCACCCCCCCAGTTGGGACACTGAATTCCTGTCCCATTAAACCCTTGTCCAGAGATTGGGCCAGGCGGGGATTGGCACCAGGTCAGGGTAGGGTAACCCGTCAGGACCAACCTTGCAACACAGGCTGTGTGCCTGGGAGGTGACGAGGGCAGCCGGGCGTGGGCCTGGCAGCTGAACCTGGATACCAGACTTGCTGTGTGACCTTGGGCCAGCTGCCCACCCTCTCTGGGCCTGGTTTCACTCCCCTGGCTTCTTCCTTGTACACCACAACCTACTTCCTTGGCACAGTAGGTGGTGAAGTTCAAAAAAACCCCTCATCCACAAGCGGGGAGGCGAACAGCCGTGTTGGGGACACACTAGCACACAGTAGGTCCCCAGGCAACATTTGCTGGATGGGTAAGAGTGGGACTCTGGACTTAGAGCACTCCCAACCCCCTTGCCACTGTCACGACCCCTGAGGAAACTGAGGCACAGAGAGGTGCTCCCTCTTGCCCAAGATCACCCAGCTCGGAAGTGGAGGAGCTGGGGTTTGGATCTGGGCTGCCTATGTGTGACATGTAGTTTTGGTATTTAATGTCTCTTTAGTTTCTTTTCATATTCTTTGTGGGTACAGGGGCCTTGACCCCTTGTGAAGCTGTCCCTGTCATAGACATTCCTCCAGAAAGGCTTTGGGTGGTGATTACCTGAGGAGTGGGTAGGAGGAGGAGGCCCAGTACCAACCCTCACCTTGTGCCTGACCTTGGAAAGCCTACTCTTTCCTTGGGTCCCTTCCCCCAGGTACCTACCTGCCTTCAGGTCTTTGCTTCTGCTGTTCCAATGCCTAGGATACCCTTCCTGCGCTCTCGGGGTCCTTCCTGGGTGGCACCTGCTGCTTCTGGGACCAGGTCAAGGCATTCTTGACCTCACCCCAGTGGCCCAGCAGTTGAGTGGCAGCAGCTCAGGCTGCTTCAGGTCAGAGAGTCTGAGTCCCCACCAGCTGGTCTGGTCATCTCTCCAAGCCTCTCGTCTGTAAAACCCAGAGTTTTTTAGTGGAGAGGATGAAATGAAGGTGCCTGGTTAGCTCCTGAAAATTCCCATGTACAGAGGAAGCCCCCGTGGAGGGCTGAAAGGCAGCCTGGGTCCTGTCTCCTTGGAAAGAAGCTTCAGCAAGTGAACCTAGGTTAGACAGGAGGTGGGACCAGCACTGTCCCATGGTCCTGTGTATGGGGGCTAGCAGTGGGTGGGGTTGGGTGTGGTTTCTCTCCAGCCGTGGCTTTCATCTGGTTGCCGTGTTCCTACTATGCACCACCCAAGGGAGGGCCCAGCAAAAGGGCCTAGGAGTGGCCCATAGGGAGGAGGGCACCCCACCTCTAGCTCACAGGAGCCTGCTGAGGCCTGCCCCTAGGCCCGCCAAATCAACTCAGAGGCCCCAGGGCAGGTGATCTGGGGGATGGAGTTGTGATGAACACAGGTGGGTGTGGGCCTGAGCTCAGGGGATCCTAGCACTGGCTGTTGAGGGGGAGGGGCTTCCTGGAGGAGAAGTTTTGTTGGATTGTCACTACCAAGGAAACCGCTACTTACGGAGTACCTGCTAGGTCTCCGGTGCCAGGGCACACAGTGAGTGTTTTACTGCTAGGCCCCGCCTGACCCACCAAGAGGGTTCAGCCATATTCCTTTTCCCATCTAATAGGCTCTTCTGCCTTCTTATTAGAGGAGAGCCTTGAGAGGCCCAGGTGGGGGGCGGGGGTGACCCTGGGCTTGACAGGCAGGTGGGATGTGTTCCTGGGGAGAATGTGGGTTAGGTGTCTACAGAACCAGTTTAGTTTCCAGGGCAAGGGTGGGTGGGGGGCTAGCCTTTCACCTCTCACCTCTTACCAGCTCCCGGACCCCAGAACCCATGGACCAATCTTGATAGTACCCTTGGGTGGGATCCATAAATCTCTGAGCCTTGGTTTTCTCATCTGTAAAATGGGGGATCCTGCTTCTCTCATGGGGACTTTTCTCAGCTGGCACATCCCCAGACCTTGCCCTTTGAGGAGGGAGTCTGATGATTATCTGGAGAACTAGAGTCTCCTTCTGGGAGAGAACAGGGACATGGACACTCAGGTCCTTTGCTCGTGGCCCACTATACCCAGCTGGTGGTGACCAATGCCCCATGTCAGGCTCAAAGCCTGAACTTGCTCCTTTCCAGCTGGTTGCCTGCTGGCAAAGTGGAAGCCTGGGCATCTTAATACTTAAAGTAGGGCTGTGCCAGCCCCCTGGTCTGGTGCTCTCAGTTGCTCATGGGTGGGGGTGAGTCACCTGAACTATTTCAAGTCCCAACCTTGAGGTAGCTAGAGACAGCCCAAGGTCCAAGGGGAACTTAGGGACACCTGGGGAGCAATGGCAAGCAGGGCCAAGGTAGCCATCTTGTTGGCATTGGTGGCCTGGATGGGGAGGGGCAGATGAGGAGGGGCCAAGGCCTGTCTGATCCAGAGCCCCATCTGCCCACTTACTCCCTAGAGCCAGAGGCCAGACGGCAGATGGTGGCAGGGGGCAGAAGTTGTCACAGGGGGCTCCCCGATGGCTGAGCCTCAGATGGGGTCGACCTCCATCTTCCTGCTCCCAGTAGCCACAGCTGAGCTGACCCCCACTCCTCACATGCGCACGCGCATGCACACACACACAGACCCCACCACCACCGAGGGCTGACAGAACAGAGGGGTGAGCCGCCAGGAGTGGAGCAGCTGGTACAGTCTTCGGGAAAGAGGGCAGGCCTTAGAGAGAGACATCCTGGGAAGTGTAGTGCCTGCCCGCCCCACTGCACAAAGGCCTCTGTCAGCCCAAAGGCCTGGACCCCACTCCGAGGGCAGTCCTGGGTCTTCACAGTCCTGTCCTGGCCTTGTGCTGGGCTGGGCCACTTGGATGGGTGGGGTTGAGGGGGATGTCTTGGGGTCCTTGGGATGCTGAGGAAGACCCAACTCAGCTTGCTCTGTGTTTTCCAGGAGCTCTGGCCCTAGAGCTGACTGGCTGGGCCTGGAGGAATGTGGGTTGTGTTGGGTGACTTGGGACAGCCAGGGGCTCCCCAGAGAGGGCGGAGGGGTGGGGACAGGAGCCAGAGGGTTGCACAAGCGCCCAGTGGGTGGATGAGTCACAGCCCAGGAGAAGGCGGAAAAAAGGAGGGGTGGGGAGAGGGGTGGGACAGACAGTTCTTAGCGGCCTGGCTCTTCCAAAGGCCTCTGCCCATTTGACAGATGGGGAGATTGAGGCCTGGAAAGTGGCAGGGCCTTGTCCTGGCTGCACAGTGGAGATGGGTGCTGAAAATCGGAGAGGGCTGGACAGGCAGTGGGCTTCTTGACAGAGTTGGCGGGGATGGCAGGGGAAAGGAGCATCGGGTGGTAGCCTGGTTTCCCCCATTACTCCCTCCTAGGGCCAAGCCGAATCCTGGGGACTCCAGTGGGATAGAAAGGGGTTTGTCCTTCAGAGTCATTGCCACACCACGCAAGGCAAACCCATAGTCCCAATGACACCAGCTGGGTTTCTCTGTCTCTGCTTTGACCCTTCCTACTGTCTCAAGAGTCCCCCAAGAGAACTAGTTCGCACCCTGAGGCTGCAATGTGCGTGCGTCAGGCCTGCTGGGGATGGACAGCCAGGCCAGCTGGGTACTGGCTCTCAGGTCAGGTGCCCTGGGTTTAGCTGGGGCACCGCTAGGGGGCCTTGGGCACATGGACTGCTCTCCCTGAGCCTTGTCTTCTCACTTCTGTAGTAGAGATGGTGTTGCCTGTGGAAATGCAGGGGGCTCGGCATGATAGTACACCGTGGGAGCCTCGGGAAGATCACCACCGTGGGCCTCCTAGGGAGGGCATGGGTAGAAGGCTGAGCTCAGATTCACTAAGAAACAGCCTGTGTCGAGGCTTTTATTGAGCACCTACTATGCGTTCCTTTATCACCTCAAATTGCCCTTTGGATGGGTACTTCTTTGAGCCCTCTAGTGGAGGGGTGGGTGCCAGCCTTCATCTCTTAAGCACCCACTGTGGGTTTTGCCAGCATAATCTCACATTCTGCAGTCTAACGCAGAACCAGACACGGACTGCCCTGGTGCACACCTGGGGAAACTGAGGCTGTGAAGGCAAGGTGGGGCACTACTCAAGAGGGTCTCAGACCCTGGTGGTGGCCCCCCATACTCAACCACCCCTTCTTCCTCGGTGCTGCAGGTCTCGGCGCAGAAGATGGCTGGCGGCGTGGACGGCCCCATTGGGATTCCGTTCCCCGACCACAGCAGTGACATTCTGAGCGGGCTCAACGAGCAGCGGACACAAGGCCTGCTGTGTGACGTGGTGATCCTGGTAGAAGGCCGAGAGTTTCCCACACACCGCTCAGTGCTGGCAGCCTGTAGCCAGTACTTCAAGAAGCTGTTCACGTCGGGCGCTGTGGTAGACCAGCAGAACGTGTACGAGATTGACTTTGTCAGTGCCGAGGCACTCACGGCCCTCATGGACTTTGCCTATACAGCCACGCTGACCGTCAGCACAGCCAACGTGGGTGACATCCTCAGTGCCGCTCGACTGTTGGAGATCCCTGCTGTGAGCCACGTCTGTGCTGACCTCCTTGACAGGCAGATCCTTGCGGCCGATGTGGGCACTGACACCGGGCAGCTGGACATGGTAGATCAAATTGATCAGCGAAATCTCCTCCGCGCCAAGGAGTACCTCGAGTTCTTCCAGAGTAACCCCATGAACAGTCTGCCCCCCTCTGCGGCCGCCGCTGCTGCCAACTTCCCATGGTCTGCCTTTGGCACATCCGATGATGACCTGGACGCCACCAAGGAGGCCATGGCCGCTGCTGTGGCTGCTGTGGCTGCAGGTGACTGCAATGGCTTGGACTTCTATGGGCCTGGCCCCCCAGCTGAACGGCCTCCAGCAGGGGATGGAGATGAGGGTGACAGCAACCCGGGTCTGTGGCCAGAGCGGGACGAGGACAACCCAGCTGGGGGCCTCTTTCCACCCCCCGTGGCCGCAACGGCTGCTGCCACACAGAACGGTCACTATGGCCGGGGTGGGGAGGAGGAGGTGGCCTCACTGTCAGAGGCAGCCCCGGAGCCAGGAGACTCTCCCGGCTTCCTGTCGGGAGCAGCCGAGGGTGAGGATGGCGACGGGACCGATGCAGACGGGCTTGCGGCCAGCACACTGCTTCAGCAGATGATGTCGTCGGTGGGCCGGGCGGGGTCGGCGGCAGCGGGGGACAGTGATGAGGAATCGAGGGCAGATGACAAGGGGGTTGTGGACTACTACCTGAAGTACTTCAGCAGTACCCACGACAGTGACGTCTACCCAGCGTGGTCGCAGAAGGTGGAGAAGAAGATCCGGGCCAAGGCCTTCCAGAAGTGCCCCATCTGTGAGAAGGTCATCCAGGGTGCCGGCAAGCTGCCACGGCATATCCGGACCCACACTGGTGAGAAGCCCTATGAGTGCAACATCTGCAAGGTCCGGTTCACCAGGTGAGCCCACGCCGCCGTGGCAGGGGCCGAGGGTGGTGGTGGGCTTCCTGGGTCCTTTGCCCAAACTGCAGCTACGTGCAAACTCCTTCCTGCACACGCACACACACACACTCTCTCCCTCTCTCTCTCTCTCTCTCCCCCTCTCTCTCTGCCTCTGTGGACAAAAGCAGTGCTGCCCTGCCCTGGAATGACACCTCCTTCATTTCAGGGCATCCCCCACGTGCCCCTTGAGAGCAGCCTTTGGGTGGGGAGAGTGCGGGCACTAAACCAGATGAGCACACGGAATCTAGAACATGCCAGGTGGTGCTGCGGGAGGCTGGAAGGAAGAACACCAGCATTCACTCTTCTTTTTCCCATGGGTAGTTCTGCAGACTGGGGGCGAATTTTTGCCTTGGTAGAGGCCCACAGCCCAGTATGAAGCAGAGAGCTCTGGTTATTTGAGTTGCTTTATGTCTCCTGCGAGCCTGGGAACTAGCTTCATTCAGCCAACATTTATGCACCTGCTGGGTGCCAGGCCCTGATCTAGGTGCTGGGGATGCAGAAATAGAGAGACAGGCCAAAAATCCCCACGGGGGTGACGGAGTACGTGTGAGCTGGAACCGCAGAATTGATAACACTAGCTGGTGGAACACGCTAGGGAGGACAAGGGCGAGAGCAAGGGGGATGGCCGTGGGTGCTGCTGTGAGCAGAGCTGAGACCTGAAGGAGGGAGGGAGGGGGTTGTGGGGAAAGGGAAGGGCGGAGGAACAGCCAGCGCAAAGGCTCTGAGACCAGCTCAGCTTGGAGGATCACTGTGGCTGGGGAGGGAAATTGGCACAAGAGCCATAGGGCTCGGTCCTGGGGCGGGAGTTTGAACCTGGGCTAGGCTGGGGGAAATTTGTGATTCGGTCTTAGAAGTCCAGAGGTAGCTGGCTGGGCCTTGTGGGCCAGCCTAGCGGGGGCTGGGGGCGGACGTGCAGGGGCCTGGTCAGGCTGGGTGACTCAGCACCACCCCCTACCCCCACCCACCCTGGGGTTCCCCCAGCCACACCTACCCATACTAAAGAAAGAAGCCATTGTCCCAGCTTCCCAGCTCTGCCCCATGGGGACAGGACTGGGGGGCTGACCCCTAGACCCTTCCCCAGCAGGCCAGGAGAGGAGGGTGTGGCCTGGATTCCAGGGATCTAGAGTGCCAGGCGGGGGCAAAGGACACCACCGGGAATGCGGGCAGTGTAGTTGGTGGCCTGGCCCACTGCTTTGGTGAGATTGTGGTTCTGGTAGTTTTGGGGGCTCCCTCCTCCTGATGGGGGTATGGAGTTGACTGTGGGCCTTGCCCTCAGGGGTCTCTGGCCTGTGAGAAACAGCTTGGTGAGGGCACAGCAAGCCAGGGTCTGGAGAGGGGAACAGGCTGACCTGTAATCCCCACCACGGGCCTCAGGCTGTTTCATTCTGACCTGGAGTTCTCTTTGGCACCCCACTCCTAATCCAGGGCCGATCCCATTTGCAAGTCAGGGAAACTGAGGCAGAGAGCGAGGCACCAGGCCAGATCTCTCTTCTCCCACGGGCCCACCTGGCTTCTTTCTGTCCCTGACCCAGGTCCCCAGCCCCCACCCCTTCCTCCAGGCCCAGGGGCCCCTCTGAGTCACACTAGAGAGTTGAGTAAGCGGGGCCTGTGGCGGCAGGGGCTATAATTACCCGGGCCGGGGCTTGGGGTGACGAAACTGGAGCTGACTCCACCTCCACCCCAACTTGGCACAGCCCCTGACCCACCGCGCAGCTCGGCGCAAGTCACTTCCCCTCTCTGAGCCTCCGCTGGGACATCTCTGTAGTGCTGGCACTCTCGGAGTCCCTGCTGTCCCCTCTGGGACCCGGCCCCGTGCAGTGGCCTGGGCAGGGCCCCTGAAAGACTTGGCAGAGACCCAGGCAGGAGGCCTGTTTTCTTCTTCCTTGTATGGATAAGAAGAGGAATTCAGAGAGGTTTAGCCTTTTGCCCAAGGCCACACAGCAAGCAGGGTCCAAGGCCCTTTTCAGACCTTTGCAAGGGAAGAGGGGGTCTCTTTGTACCCCCTTGTACCATTTTGCCCAGGACAGCCCCTAGCCACAGCCTGCCTTTCTGAAAGGGTCACAGTTTCAACCTCAAGGCCAGCAGGGGTCAAGGGGTTGTCTCGGGACGGGGCACGGCCCAGCGCCTGCTGACCCTTACCCCATCCACAGGCAGGACAAGCTCAAGGTGCACATGAGGAAGCACACAGGTGAGAAGCCGTACCTGTGCCAGCAGTGCGGGGCGGCCTTCGCCCACAACTACGACCTGAAAAACCACATGCGCGTGCACACGGGCCTGCGGCCCTACCAGTGCGACAGCTGCTGCAAGACCTTCGTCCGCTCCGACCACCTGCACAGACACCTCAAGAAGGACGGCTGCAATGGCGTTCCTTCACGCCGCGGCCGCAAGCCCCGTGTCCGAAGCGGGGGGCTGGGGGGACCCGACCCCAGCCCTGGGGCCACTGCGCCGCCCAGCGCCCCTGCCCCACCCGGCTCCCCTGAGGCCCGGCGCAATGGCCAGGAGAAGCACTTTAAGGACGAGGACGAGGACGAGGAGGAGGCCAGCCCCGATGGCCTGGGCAGGTTGAATGTAGCAGGCACTGGCAGAGGGGGTGGCGACGGGGCCACTGGGACCCCCGCCGATGGCAGCTTTGCGGCTGGACTCGCCTGAAAACCAAAAAGAAAAAACAGAAACCCAAGAGACAGAAAGAAAGAGAAAGAGAGAGAAATCACCCACCACCCCCTAAAAAACATACAAAAAGAAAATCTATCTATATACAGATATCTATATCGAGATATATATATATACAGATATATATATATATATATATATATATATATATGAAGCGTCACAGAATCTAGGATAGTGCTTTTCTCAGATTTTTCTCTTTCATGATGTTCTCTCCCTTCATGGGGACTCTTGCCCGCTATCCCCCAGCTCCCCTTCCCCCCATCCCATCAGTGGGTTTTGGGGCTTGGTTTGGAGTTTGTGGGAAACAAGGGTTCTGAGTTCCCTCCTCCCCCAGGTGCACCCAGCATGGGGTCTGGGGTCCCATCCAAGACCTGGGCAGGGCCCCAGGCCCCAGGCGGGGATTCGGGCTGCTGTAGGGGGTGGGGAGGGTGGGACTGGGGTGGGCTTTAGTTTCTTTCCCCTTGCTGGTTTCTATGAGTCTTTCAGA
>PVKM010040839.1:0-13331 GCA_004027735.1 Carollia perspicillata
TCGAGAGCCAGGGTGCACCTTTGATCTTCAGATTGAGGAATGGGGAGTTGGGAATGTAAGGGAGTGGGAGTCAGGGTTAGGGATCCACCCAGGGAGGAATCTACCCAACGGAGCAAGAGGGGTAGGTCCTTGTCCTAAATCTTTCACGGCTAAGGCATTGTTCCTTGTGCCTCTCCTTTCCTCGGCTGGTTTGGGAGGTGTAACGGGATGCACTGTGTTTTAGTTCCGAACCTTATTTCTGCTTGTGAAGATTTCTTTCATTCCAACCTTTTTATGCCCTTTCCAGCTTCCTCTCCGTGTCTCTGTTTGTGTGGTGGGACTTAGCTACGCCTCTTGCTTTGGGTCTCACTCTTTCTAGTTTGAGCCCAAAGTTGCTTGAGGCCTAGACTCCCTACTGTCCCAGCATTGCAGGATCACAGGCCCCCGAGAGGAGTGTGCCGATCGACCTCCAATTATGGTTTCCTTAGGAAGCTATTAAATCTTGATTTCTGAAAGGAAAATTGGGCATCTTGTGTCTTCCCTTCCAGTCTGTAGTTTTCTTCTCTTGTGGGTCAGCTCTTCCAGAAATTTCCGAGTGGTTTCAAAGGTGCCATTGGGAACTGTGGCTGTTTTATTAAGTAGTTGGGCTTAGAAAGAGCACATTGTGCCCTGGCTGGTGAGACCCAGTGGATTGAGTGCCAGCCTGCGAACCAAAGGGGTCATGGGTTTGATTCCCAGGCAGGGCACATGCCTGGGTTGCGGGCCAGACCCCTAGTTGGGGGTACTCGAGAGGCAGCCACACATTCATGTTTCTCTCCCTCTCTAAAAATAAATAAATAAAATCTAAAAAAAAAGAAAGAAAGAGCAAATTGTTCCCTGGCCAGGTAGCTCAGTTGGTTAGAGCATCGTCCCGATACACCAAGGTTTTGGATTCAGTCCCCAGCTGGGGCACATGCAGGAGTCAACCAGTTATTGCATATGTAAGTGGAACAAGGAATCGATGTTTCTCTCTTCTCTCTTGCTCTCAAGTCAATACATTTAAAAAAAAAAAAAGCACATCACATGTTTTATTTTATAGCGCCTTGGAAATTTCTTTTAGGTGTTTTCCCTTGGGGGAGTATGCGAGTGTGTGTTGACAGAAACGTGGAGAGGGTGTGGGCTCAGGTGGAAACGGGCGAGAAGACGTGTCTGGCTGAGACCTTTCCGTGTTGGCTCATGGGCCCCAGAGGGCAGGGCAGCCCTAGCCGTGTTAGCATCCTGTGCCGGCCGCTGCTGCTGGGTTCACAGCACACAGTGGCTTGCACGTATTGAACTGCCTGGGGCGCAGCCCTGGGCTGGATTTCCAGGACCAGCCCTCGGGCCCGTGATACCAATTCTCCATCCTCCCCGCCCGCCCCCTCCGGACAAGTGTGAGGAGTAACATGCAAAAGTGGAGTGAACACAGTTTGCACAAGAACACGTCAAGGAGAAAGGAAAGTTTCTTGGCACGTGCTTCCGATTTAGTCACTGAGCCCTCCCCCACCCCACCCTGCCATGCAGGAGATAGGTAATGCTGTTTGTGGGGTACAGAGCTGACAGAGGAGGTGCCTGAAATTACTGCTAGTGCTGAGGACACCTTTAAAAATTCTTTCTTGGGCTTTGTTAGGGGCCGGATGCTATGCTGAGCCTGTTTTGGGCATCATTCCACTGATCCTCAAGACAGCCCAAGTTCCTGTGACTGTCCCCATGCACACACGGGAAACTGAGGCACAGAAGGCATAGTCATGTGACCAGGAAGTGGTCTGCCTGACTCCATAATGCTTTGCGCTCCACACTTGGGTGATTTGAACCGTGTATTCCAGGTCTGATGGAGAGCCTTGAGAGAACAGATTTGCACAGTGAGTGCAGAATTTCTCTGAGTCCATCATACTGCCCCCATCGCAGTCCTGGGGTGTGGCCAACTGCCCATACATCTGTTAGCTACGTCTCATAGGGAAGCTGGGGGGTTAAGGCAGCCAGAGGGTTCAGAGAGAAGACGCATTTGGCTCTCTGGCTGTTTAATGCAAGAAAGAAACACTTCAGCATTTACAGAATCACCTTCTGAGGAGACTAACAGTCACAGCCCCTTGTGAATATACTTGGAGTATCAGCACAATTTGTGCTAAGTGTTCTTGGTTTGTAACTGACTAAATGTTCTTGAGCTGGCCAGCTGAAGGCTGCAGAACTGTCTGTGCTTTTCACCACCTGGTGTCCAGAGTGTGGGATGCGGCTGCTGCTGCTGCAGCTACACAGGAGCTCGGATCTGTCCACCCAGGGCGCCGGGAGGAAGATGGTGATGGCAACAGGAAGTGTTTTGCTGCCTAAACCTTTTCACTAATCCAATAGTTGGTGGTCAGGGAGCCTGTCTGAAGAGGTCGAAGGGGTTGCTAGGGCATCTCCAGGAGTAAATATCGGCCAGAGAGCAAGGGGGGGGGACATCGTGGTCCTCGTTATGTATGTAAAAGAGGCTTTTTACCAATAAGCTTTCTCCCCATCAGGGTGACTTACTTGGGTGCTGAAATGCCACCCAGCATCCAGTCCAATAGGGAAGCCTTGGCACAGCTTTATATTCCTTCATTCGTCTTCCCCAAGAGCATGCAGGGGCGGGGCAGCATCGGGAGAGGGGATCAGGAGTTCCGGGGCCCTGGCTGTGTGCTCCGGTGAAAGAGCCGGTGAAATCCGGTTGAGGACCCAGCGGCCAAAGGGCAAATGCATTCTTTTCTCTAGTGAAAATAAACAAGGGGAGGAAGTGGGGTTTCCCCCAAATCAGGGAACTCCCTCTTTTCAGACGAGAACAGCAATGTCTGAGTTGTGCACATGGCAATGTCCCAAGAATAGCCCCGGGGCTCCCGACCTGGAGGTGTCACTTAAGAGTTTCTCATCTCTTCCAGGTGGAAAATAAAGCAGCTAGACTGGCATTAGGAATGAACTCAATAAGGAAATAAGCCAAACGTTCTCTCCCATTGGTCACAATGGAATTTGAAATAGGTGTATTTTCATTGACATGCCCTTCTGTTTCATGGTGTTTATGCGAAAATTTGGTACATTCTGCTGTTTACTCTTGTCCTTCATCAGTTGAAATATTCTCCATTCCCTGTTGCTGTGCCTGAGCTCCGTGAGTGTAGCAGCTCCCAGGAAAATGGCTTCTGCCAACATGTGCACACTGAAGACCCCCACGGACTTGTCCCTGAACAGTCCTTGGTCGTGTGAGCAGACCTTTCACCCTCAAGGTTGTGTACGCAGATACACCCCTGCAGTTCAGATCTCTCCCCCACCCCCGCTCGCTTGCCCCGTGGAGGCCACCTGCTGGCTTTCCCCCTCTCCCCCACTAGAAAATGGCTATACCTGATTCCAAAAGTGACCCAGAACACAGAACCTGTGGGTGAACGGAGAAACAATGCAGATAATCAGAGCAAAAGGCATTATTGGGGAGAAAAGAAGAGCAGTTTTGTGTTGCATGGAGGGACAGTCCTTACTGCAAGTCACCTAGTACAGGGCCCGACCTCAGAGAGCAAACTGCAGGAGCTACAAGGAGAGTTGAGAAACCTGGGGGGGGCGGGGGGGACTCAAACACAGCCTGCCTTGATCAGGTAGATAAGCCTCAGTTAGGCAACAAGGAGTTTGAATAACAAGGTTTTAAAAGATCGTGGTAACAGATGTGGTGAAACTTTGTTCTTTGCAAACAACACATTTTAAAGTGCCCTTGGAATATTTAGAAAAACGAATAATCTGTTACATCTGAAAAAACTCCAAAACCAGTCTCCCAAACCCATCCCAATACATTCCAAAAAGCAAATATTGCAATGGCCCTAAATCTCTGTCTGCGAGTAAATGTAATTGGAAATTAATTTTAAAAGTTTAACCAAATAAGCATGCAAGACAGACTCCTAGCCTATGACAATTAATATAATTCTTACCTTGGGTCAAGGGGGGTCTCGAAACTGCAAATGTAGTGGTGTGGATACAGAGACAAATGAGAGTCTTAAGATTGTACACAGACATCAGCAATTTGACAATGAGTAGTGGAACAGATCTACACAGGAAGAGGGAAATAGTGAGTTAGCAGGGACTAACTAGTTAGAAAACAAACAGAACTGACAAATTCAAGAGCTGGATCTTTGAGAGCTTCAATGCCTACGAAGATAGTCACTAGCCACAGGAAAATTTAGTTTCTCTCTGATATTCAGTCATTTGGGAATAATATTAAAATAATTTTATTTACTGGTTTAAGTGTTCATCTTATTTAATCATTTCCTTTTGCAAGAACAGCTATGCCAGCATCTCATGAGTTGTGCTGTTGTGCCATCATGAATTTTTTAAAAAGACTTTGTTTATTTTTAGAGAGAGAGGAAAGAAAGGAAAAAGAGGAGAGAAACATCAATGTGTGGTTGCCTCTTCTGTGCCCCCTACTGGGCACCTGGCCCTGCAACCCAGGCACGTTTCCCTGACTGGGAATCGAACTGGCAACCTTTTGCTTTGCAGTCTTGCGCTCAATCCACAGAGTTACACCAGCCAGGGCCATCATCAATTTTTTAAAATTTATTTTATATTGTTTTGTTTCCATTACCATTTATCCCCTTTATGCCCCCTTGCTCCCCACAGTCACCACCCTGTTGTCCATGAGTCCTTTTTTCTTTTTGCTCCATTCTCCACCCACAACCTTCCCCACCTTAGCTGTCATCCTGCTCCCTACCTATGAGTCTGTCACTGTTTTGCTTGTTAGTTCATTTTGTTCATTAGATTCCCCATATGAGTAAAATCATATGGTATTTGTCTTTCTCTGACTGGACTATTTTGCTCAGCATAATGTTCTCCAGGTCCAACCAAGCTGCCTTGATTAATTTCTAAACAGCCTGTAAAATTTAAATTGGCTCAAGAAGCATAAAACCTGAGTAGGCTGAAACTCAACAACATCTAAGAAGTTATTTCTATAGTCAGTTGCCTAAAATGTGTATGTATTGTGTATACAAATGAGGAAAAACTTTAGAAACACCCACAACCAACCAACAAAGACCCATGCACCTTAGCAAGTTAGTTTGCAGGAGTGGACTGGGGTGTTTGGAGGCGTGACTTAGCAACACGGCCACAGCCAGTTGTGTGTGGAAACCCCAACACCCTGGACTCCACGCCTCACACCCAGATTCTCTGAGTTTGAGCTCCTTGATTTTCTGTCTGCAGTTCCAAGGTGGAAACTTGGGAGTCATCCAGGTGATAAGTCCTGGTGGCCTCACTTCCCTAATGGCGTCAGAAGCCAGCCTCTTCCTCCTTGTTCCCTGTGCCCTTGCTTTCCCCCAGTCCTCCACCAGAGAGCCAGCAAATTGGTCCCAAATATGGATCTGGTGGTATCTTTTTTGGTCATTCCTCCCGTGGTGCCAAGTCCCAGCCCCTCTGCTCCCGAACCTTTCTGTCTGGCCTGGTCTCCCACAGCTCTCCCCCTGTACTTTGCCCTTTGCCTCTGAACTGCTGAAGGCAACCCTAGTGATTCACGCATTTGCATGAACTGTCCCTCTCCTGCTGGGATAAAGCCAGTCACCCGTCCCTTCATCTTTTTTTTTTGTATGAGCTTTATTGTGTACCTACTGTGTGCCTGGATTTGGGATGCAGTAATAAGACAGACAGGGCTCTCCCCTTTATAGGCTTACATATCTCTCTGTGCCTCTGAGAGCAGAGCAATATCTCCATCTGTTTCTGCATACCAGTTCCTAGAAGGGATAGATCCAGGTGGGCCAGGGTGGGGAACAGGTGAGTTAAACCCACAACCTAACTCCATGATGCCATGCCTAGTCCCATTCTCCCTGGGAGACCTGGGTTCAAGTCTGGCTTTAGCAATGCAGCCATTTGCTGCCTCAGTTTCCCCAATCAGTAATAGATTGTTATTTGAATAATAGGGTTAATAAGAGCGTATTAGTGTTGAACGTTATATTCTGTAAATGGAGTCCACATTTCAAAGTATGTTTGTGGTGGAGTGTGGGGGTTAGAGATAATGCCCGTTCACTCTTTGTTTACTGGAATTGCAAAAACACGTGCCACACACTTTTTTGACGTGTTCAAATGCACGGTGAACGTTGGCTGGAGGACAGCCCCCAAAAAGCATCCTGTAAATTTTCTTAAGAATATAATTCTTGAGTATGGCCCTTGGTGTTCTGGGGAGTGGTGGGTAGACACATTGGGGGGTAAATTACCAGAGTGCACTGTCCCCGGAGTGCCGACCCTCCCTCTCCCCTAGTCTAGGTGATGTTGCTACGTCACTCCTGCGAGCCACTGCCCCTCTCAGAGCCTCGTGAGTGAGGCCTGGGGCCAGGGCGCCGGTCGGCTGCCTCTGGGGCTCTGCCAGGAGATGACCCGATCTCCCCGGGTCACAGTTCTCTGTGCGCAGCCCAAGCCACCCGGTGGCTGCTTGGGGCGGCCCGCACACCGGGGTTCTCCTTTTCTTTCAATTTTCCCAAAGTGCCATCCTTCGCAGGCCCGCCCTGCAGGGTCTGCACTCCCTAGAGGCCCTCCAAGGCGTCTGGCTCAGAGTGCCCAGCAACTGTCACAACCCCAGCGCCAGTTGGGCAAGCGGAGTTCCGCGCGCCAGGGCGGGGACAGCGTCTCGACAGAACGGCCATCCATTGGCCGAACGCGGGGGAGGTGCTGCGGCTGCCGCCACCGCCCGGCCCCGGAATCCACGGAGCGGAGTGTGCGGCTGGCTCCCGGGGGCGCGGCCTCCCAGGTCCTGGTCCCCGCCCCCCGCCGGAATGCAGTCACAGGGTTGCCTGGAGCTGACCAATCCTGAGGCTGCCTCCGTGGGGAGGCTTCCAGCCCTGTCTCCGCCCCTCCCTGGCTAGCGCACCCTCGTTTCTACAAAGAACTCTGAACCTCTGTTCCAAAGGGCACGCGGACTGCGCCTCTGCTCACTGTGGGGGCGGCACTGCGGGAGGAGGAGGATGGCTTTAGGGACCCGCGTCCCTGCCGCTGCCCCCTGGGGATCCAGAGCTGAAAGGGCATCTGTAGATCACCCGTCCTGCTGCCCACCCCGCCTTTAAATCATTTACTAGATTCCAGTGGGAGGAATTTCGTACTTGGTGCTGTCTGCGCCAACCTCAGGCCTCAGTGTCGGGGCTGGCGTTGAAGGAAAAACCTTTGAATGGAAACAAAGTAAATTATTTTAAGGAGTTTGTAAAATTCACATTTTTCAGTGAGAGCCGCGGGGCACTGTGGTGCATGTGGCCTGCGGGCCCACAGGCAACTGTTGCAAGTGTTCCATTTGGAAATTTCTGGAAAGCTGTAATTTTTGGCATAGTATCTCTTCAGTCTTTTTTTAAACTCTAGGCTTTGGAAAAGAGTGAAACTAAATGTTACTAACATATGTCGTGGTATGGGAACATTAATAATGATTTGGTTTTGTTTTTGTTTTGCTTTTGCCACGCAGTTTAGGAAAAACCAAACTGAACTTTAAAAGGCAAAGGGTAAAAGGGGCTGTATTTTTTTAGGCTCTGAGTTTGTCTCTCCTGCTTTTCCTGTTGTCCCCCGTCAATAATGTTATTTCCTGGTCTGGGTTTCAACCTAGGATCACACTTTAGTTTCCTTGATTGTTGGTTTTGTAACAAGGCAGAAAACATTTTAAGAGATGCTGTGTAAAAGCCCTCACTGCTGCCTGTCTGCTATTCTTACACAATCGCCACTGGGATATTTGGGGTAGAATTGATCAATAACATTTACTCATTGTCTAGCAGAGGCTTTTAGAAAATGTATTTTAAAATATGTGTTAGTTTTAAGAGGCAATACACATAAATTGTGAAAAATAAAAGTCAGATTGTGCCCCCACAGACCATCCCCGGGGCATCTCTGTGGTCCTTCCAGGGGAACATACATCTCATCTGTGTTTTCCTTTGCCCCACCCCCATTTTAAGGTGCGCTTTCTGTACAGTAGAACTCGCCTTTTCTGGTGTAAAGTTCTGTGAGTGTTGACTGCACAGCCTTGTAACCACCACCTGGTGGTCTCATCCCCCGCCCCCAGAATCTCGCCATGCCCCTTTGGAGTCAGCACCACGTGTCCACTGCCCTGACAGTTGTGCCCTCTCATCATATAAATGGGCTCACACAGTGGGGAGCTTTTGAGGCCAGATTCTTACACAATGTAATGCACTTGGTATTCACCCACTTTGTTACGGGAGTATCACCCCCCCCCTTTTTTCCCCTCTGTAGTGCTCATTGTGGAACATTATCCCCTAGAGAAGGTCACTTGGGTTGTTTCCCGTTTGCGGTGATACGAATGTAGACACTGTAAACATTCCTGTATGAGTGAACATGTTTTGTTTTTCATGTCACCTGTGTAAACCTGCAGGTTGCATCATAAGGGCAGGAAGTATACATGTAACTCTATAAGAGACTGCCAAACTGTTTCGTAAACTAGCTGTTCCATTTTATCTAAAATTTCATTTCTTTATATTTAGACAGAGGGGAAGGAAGGACGAAGGACAGGGAGAGAAACATCAATATGTGGCTGCCTTTCATGTGTCTCCCACTGGGGAACCTGAGCCGCAACCCAGGCATGTGCCCTGGCTGGGACTCGAACCAGCGACCCTTTGGTTTGCAGCCTGTGCTCAGTCCACTGAGCCACACCGGCCAGGGCACTTTTTTGTATTCTCACTATGTATGTGTCTTTCCTTTTTCCGCACATGAGTGTTGCTCTGAACTCGCTTTTCTTACTTAATGCTGTCTTGGAAGTGACTTCAGCACCAGGACACACAGAGTCTCCTCTTTTTTTAGAGCTGTGTACTCTGCCACCTCCTTGATCCACGGTAATTCACTTGCACGTCTCCTGCTGTGGACCTTTAGGCTGTTTCCAGTCTCTTGCTGTTACAAACCAGACTGGCCAGCGCCCCATCGGGCGAAGAGTGTCCTTGTTCCGGAGTATGTGTGCACAGTGCCGTCCTGGCTGCGGGTTGAGTCCTCCAAGTAGGAACACTGGGCCACGTCGCTCTTGCCTCCTTTGCCTTGAGGCGCCTCTCTAAACGAGTTGGCCTTTCTGTCCCTCGATCGTCTCTCTAGGGACAGTGTTGATGGGAGGGGCGTTGCACTCAGTTCACAGGGTTCAACTAGAAGGTTCTGACACTGCAGCCTCCCACCCACTCCACCAATTTATTTGGAGGTCAGTTTTTAATCTTCTCAGCAAGGCGTAGTGAAAAAGCCACTTGAGGTCAAAGTTCCAGGAAGGTAGTGTCTCCATTTCCTAGGGGAAGTGGAAGCCCCGGGCTTTTGGAAACTTTAGGGAGAATTGAGAAGACAATGGGGCGAGCAGCCCCAAACAGTTTGCGGGGTGGGGTCAGGGAATGGGACGAATGGACAGACAAGGAACTTGTGTGTTTGGAGGGGAAGGTGCTTGCCGTTTCCGGGGAGGTCTGAGTATATCTTCCCTGCACACACAGCATGCACTTGACCTGGAAAGGTTGATGGCTGCCAGATTGCTTGGCGATTTCTGAAAAGGCTGCCATCCTGTTTGGCAGAAACAGCACGGGGGTGGTGGGTCTCCGGGCCTGGGGTGCTGGGACTCATTTGGTGTCTGGAGCAGGGAGCAGGGGCAGAGGTGCCAGGATGAGCAAAGTCGGCCCTATCTTGCATTGCAGCGTTTTCTCATTGTGCACAGCACGCGGTTTTCTTAGTTCAGCCTGGAGGGGGTGTAGCGGTGAGGGGAGGCCACTCCGAGTGGCATTTCTATTAAATAAGATAAAGTGCTTGGGAACGGAGTGGGAGAGACACACAGAGCTAGTCTAGCATTATCCAAGTTTAACTTTCTCCCAAAGTTAAAAACGGCACTTAGGCAAAAAAACAGAAAGCAGGAAAGAACACCTGTCATCTTTTTTAAGCCCTTTAGTGAGGGGCAGGGCGGTAAAGCCAAAGCATTTGCAGTCACTGGCACGGGATTGCAAACTTAGACGTGGGCCGCTTCATATCCTATGGGCAATAAAGCTGCCCTTCGTGGGAGGGTATCTCTTCTGTTAGGTGAACTGACTTACAGCACATCTGTCTGTGAGGTGACGTATGGCTTCCCGGAGTCGAGGCCCTAATAGAAACAGTAATTCAACCACAGGTATAGGTCTCGCTGGGTAAAGGGTTGGCAACTGCTTTTGTAAATAAAGTTTTATCAGACACGATGGGCATGGGGCCGCATTCAGGCTACAGCCACAGAGTGGATGAGTTGCAACGAAGACCATGTGGCCCGAAAACTTGCTGTGTGACCCTCTGTAGAACAAGGTTGCCAGTCCCTGTGCAGAAGAATGAAACAATTCTCGGGCAGGCTCTTTAGTCAGGGCTGCAGTATGAGATATGAAAAGTCCCGTGGTCAGCCTTCGGCCTGTTTGCTGGTGTTGCATCATTTTCTTAGCACTGTCTGGTCTGGAAGGGTTATGTGTTCAGGAAGTTTTTGTTAGGTCTTTGATGATGCCTCCTCTGAAGTTAAGGCCTGACCCTCAGATGCAGCCCCAGCCCAGGAAACAGCCCTTCCTGCTCTTACATGGGGCCTCCGCAAATGGGGTTTGTGTGGGTCCTTATATTGCTTCCTGCCATTGAGTTTCAGCTTGTGTCCCTGTAGACAGACCCTTAAGAAGGATAATGATAATAGTAACAATAATGCCTGTGGTGGCTGATAGCACACCTACGGTGTGTCTGTCAGGGAATCCAGTGCTTTACCCACATCATCTCATTTAGTTACGAGGAGGAGTTAAGGGACTGTTGTTATTACCCCCATTTTATAGACGGGAAAACCAAGGCTGCTGTTGGTTCTTTAAAGAAACCTTTATGGGGTTCTGGTGGGACATCAGGTGCTCCACTGCTAAAGCCAGTCACTCTCCCCCTGGACTGCGTGGACTCTGGGGTCGACTTTGCGGTCCTGCAGACCCAGGAACGTGAGGTTCAGAGCCCAGACGGTGAGGCTCCGGTTTGGGCTCCGCGGTAGCTCTGCTGAGACAGTTTTCTCGCCTCTGTGGAACGGAGCCTCTTCTCTGGGGTCTTTGTTTAGAAGTAGGTAAAGCACCTAGGGGTATATGAACACTATAAAAAACTACACAGACATTGGTGGGTTAACCCCCATCCTGCTCCTTAATTCTTTCAGGATCCATGGTGAAAATCAGAATAGGCACCTACCTGTAGGTGCCTCAGATTTTGCACGTGGTTTACAAGGATGTTTGTGGAGCTCCTGCAGCTGGGAGTTCTTGCAGGGATTCTTGAGCCATAAGCTCAAAGTTGGGAATTTGGAACTGTTCCAAATCCCTTCCTTTGCCTCCTCTGTGTCTAAGTGGACATGTGTCCACTGAGCTCCTGCCGGACGCAAAGAGGGGCCAGTGCAGTGAATGGTGCAGACACAGCCCCGCCCCCGAAACTTCTCTGTGGATAGAACCCACAGGTGAAGCTCCCAGGTACCTGAGGGGCAGGACAGAGGCCAGGGGGGCTGTCGCCTGAGGCCAGGAGGCCTTGGAGAGGCTGGCAGGCCCCAGACCACATGAAACTTCTTGGCCTTGGCAAGGAGTTTATTTTTATTCTCTAAGCCTCTGCTCTCCAGTGCAAGAGCCAGTGACCATAAAAATTAAAATTGAAATATAATTAAAAGTTTGATTTCTCAATAGAAATTGGAACCTGTGTACATTGTTGGCAGGAATGTGAAATGCTGCAGCCACTGTGGAAAACAGCATGGTGGTATCCTCAAAAAATTAGAAATGGAATCACCATATGATTCAACAGTTCTGCTTCTGGGCAGACACATACAAGAATTGAAAGCAGAGTCGTGAAGAGATATTGGCGCACCCATGCTCACAGCAGCATTGTTCGTAATGGCCAAACGGTGGACGCAACCTAAGCGTCCATGGGCAGATGATGGATAAACACAACCTGGTCCATCTGCACAACGGAATGTTATTCAGCCTTAAAAGGAAGGAAATTTTCACACATGATGGACCCTGAGGACATTATACTCAGTGAAATACGTCAGTCACAGACGGATGAAGGCTGTGTGAGTCCACTCACAGGAAGTCCCTGGAGGAGTCAGATCCCCAGAGACAGAGAGGAGACGGTGGGAGCCGGGGGCTGGGGAGGGGTGTGGAGATGGGTGTTCAGTGGAGGCGGGGTTTCAGTTTGGGAGGATGAGAAAGTCCAGGGGGCAGATGGTGGGGATGGTCGTCTGGTAATGTGAATGTGCTTAATGCTACTGAACTGCATGCTTAAAATATAGAGGGTGGCAAATTTTATGTCATGTGTATTTTGCCACAGCTCAAAAAAATGTGATTTCTCGTTGCATTAACCACAGTCAACAGACAGCCACAGGGGAGAAGTGGCTCCCATGTTGGACAGGCAGTGCACAGACTGAGGACAGTTCTGTCATCGCAGAAAGTTGTCAGACTGCTGCTCATCTGTGAATGTGGCTTCCGGGGACACTTCTGTTCCTTGCGTCTGGTTAATGGGGTCCACTCGGGCCATTCGCTGCAGCCATCAAAAGCTGTGGATTTGGAGCAAATAACACTCTGCAATGTCCAGGTCATGCTTCCGGCCATGCGGGGAGTGAGCGGAGAAAGCACTTCCGAGGACGGGCTCTGCTGTGGCTGAGGTCTGTCCAGCCGAAGAAAAGCCATCTGCCCGTGACTGTCTGGGAAGGAAGGGCTGGTCGTTGTGGCCCAGGCCAGATGCCAAGGGACCAAAATCAAGGGGTAATTAGGAAGCGATGAGTGGTGAGACATGGGGAGGAAGAGGGTGTGTAACAGGCTGCTAGAGGAAGCCAGGAGAGAGTCCAGCCTTCTGCTCTGGTCGGTGTGGTTCAGTTGGTTGGGTGTGGCCGTGTAGCAAAAGGTCGCCGGTTCGATTCCCTATCAGGGCATGCTTGGGGGTGTACGTTTGGTTGCAGTCAGGGTGTGTTCAAGAGGCAACTGATCATGTGTTTCTCTCTTGCATCAGTGTTTCTCTCCCTCTCTCCCTCCCCCTCTCTAAAATAAATAAATAAATAAATAAAATCTTTAAAAAATAGAGTTCAGCCTTCCGAGGACAAGTTCAGTTGCTCGAAATGAGAAATGTCCTCCAGCCACAAAACCCACGCTCTGCCGCCATCCACAGGGCCCTCTCTTTCCTGCCAGTCCGTTACCTCCTTCCGGCTGCAGCAGGAACGTCACCCCTCACCTCCAGCCGGTGTGTGCTGTGTACCCAATTGCACGCGTGTGTGTTGGAGGAACTCATGTGCCTGCTCCATGAGACGGCGCTCCGCAGGCGGGGTCTGCGGTCCTGCAGTGGCCGCAGTGTCAAGATCAGTGCAAGCACATCTGTTGAAGCAATAAGTGACCATTGGGCAATTTGCTTAGCCTTCTTGTGCCTCA
>PVKM010040840.1:0-13344 GCA_004027735.1 Carollia perspicillata
TGTGGTGGAGGAAAGAATGGTCTTCTATAAACAACAGGAGGGAGCTGGTATGGATGGGTAGTCGGGGATGGTCTCGTAAGGAAGTAACATTTGAGCAGAGCCTTGGGAGATGAGTAGAAGTGAGGTAGAGGAAGGGGGAAGCTAGCCGAGCCCCGGAGATGAAGTTTCAGAACGGAAATTACAGTGGGCTGGAGGAAGGAGAAAACACAGGAATATTTGACACCTAGGAGGCGGAGTCGTGAGATGAGGCTAGAATTAGTCGGGGAAAAGGTCGTGTAGGCGCACACAGACCACCTTCGCAGTTTGGATTTAAGCGACACCACGTCTAACGTGTCGTGTCATGCAGAGGTGTGACAAGATCTAATCAAGTGCTTAAAAAGATATTCTGACTTCCAGGAGGAAAGGGATCAGTCAGGGAGCAGGGAGGGAGGGAGGATGCCGGCAGGAGACGCGTGGTGATGCCAGTTCAGACCGAGGTGGGCGGGGAGAGGAAGGTGGAGTCCAGCGCTCTGCCACCACGTCCAGGGGCTTCTCGCTGCTGGATTACTTGTGGAGGGGGAGCAAGTAGGACGCAGGAGGGCAGAGCGGGGAGTAGAAGGAAACAATTTTCACATGCCACCCTCCTTGTGAAAGAATGTTCCGGTGCACTGTATACGTGAAAGGCGGTTGAACCCAGAAGATTGAAAAGTTTGAAAAATTAGCTCAGAACCATTAAATATTGTACCGAGGAAAGGTCTGGGGCACTACATACAGACCGGACAGCCATGAACTTGACGGTAAATCACTGCTTTGAAGAACAGGCGCTGGTTCCCTAGTCTAGAGATTCCACTGAACTGTGGTGTAGGGGAGGCCTGGGTATGATGCAGAGATGGCAAGCAATGCTCTAGTCTAGTCGGCGGCTCAGACTAGTAGCCGGATGCTTTCATGCGGTACATTATACGTTATATATAATATATAATATATTATACATTATATAATATATAATATATTATAATGATTATACATTATATATATTATACATTATTAATGTGTACATTAATGTATAATGATTATGCATTATACATTATATATATTATATATTATATAATATATATAATATCATTATATTATATATATCATTATATATAATGATTATAATCATTATATTATAATGATTATAATCATTAATGATTATACATTATACATTATATATTATATATTATATATATAATGTATAATGATACATTATATATAAGAAACTAATGCAAAGGTGTTCCTGGCTGTATGTTACCATCACCTAGGAAGATTTTAAAGAAATTGCTGCTGTAATAAATAGATGCTTCATCTCTTCTGTAGATACTTGATGATCTAACCTAACTAGGTATTGGGATACATTAAATCAGCTGATGTCACCTGCAACCTGGGCTGGAAACCATCACCACCACCACCACCACTGCCACTACTATGAACAACAGCAAACAAATAAATTCAAAAAATAGGAAGTGTTCACCGAAAATGAACGGGTAATATAGAGTCATTTCTGGAAAAAGCAGAAAAGGAGCTGCCAATTTATTTTTTAATGCTTATATTAACTCGATTTCAACAGGCATGAAAAACAGCACAACATATGAGAAAATGTAAGCTTAGTTTACTTCTGAACATAGATTTCAAAACTCTACATCAAATCTTATGTAAGTGAATCTGCTGCGAATTTAAAGAAATAGATCGTGGCCGAACAGGTTTTATTCCAGGAATGTAAGACTGGTTCGACAGTGGACAGTCCATCAGAGAAGTGAACCCCATTAATTGGCTAAAAGGGAATAATTGTATCATTGCCCCAACAGTTATAGCGAAGTAATTCGGTAAGTTGCAGTGATTATTTACCATTAAAATGCTATCAGAAATACTAGGGATAGCACGGAACATTCTTCACCTGAGTGAAGGTGTTTCATGCCGCGGGCACCTCCTACTCCTCCTGCCCAGCTGAGCCATCGCCTCACGAATGGGACCCTTCTCGGCTTCCGCACTTCTTCCCGTCCCGCCTCCACTGCTGCCGGGTCACCTACGCTCACTCTGGGATCCTGGAAATGGCGCCACACGTCATCATTCCTGCACTTACACATGAGCGACCTATTATTCGAGGGTTTTTTTTTTTCAGTTCTTTAGTACAGCAACTGTGCCTTCACTGGTTTTAAAATTAATTTTTGATTTACTTCAGTTATATTATTAAAAACCTAGTTCTTTTTTCACTTTCTTTTTCTTTTTTCAAGTTTATTTTTAATGGTAGTTGACATGCCCTGTTACATTAGTTCCAGGTGTATGACGCAGCTATTTAACCTTTACATACCTTACAGGGTGGTCGGCCTAAGAACCCTAATAACCGTCTGTCCCAGTCTATGGTGATCACGGTGTTATTGACTCCGTCCCCTGTGTTTTGTATCATATCTCCATGACTTACTTTACAACTGGGTGTTTGAACAGGAACCATGTCTTCCTCATTTTTTGATTAATGACTGATCATTTATGCTATTACCGTTGTCCCACATTTTCTCCCCTCTGTGGCTTACTCATTTTTAAGCCCTGGACACTTAGCGCCACACCTGGAATACAGTAGGTGCTCAGTGAATGTTTGCAGGGTAACTATTGTTAACTTTTTTAAAAAAGAAAATATGACAGAACTAAATTAATTTAGAATTCAGTGTGACAGGCTCTTGCATTCAAGTTAAGCAATAAATGGGGAGGCATTATGGGAGTGCCTGGAAGTAGCTTTGGGAAGGGGGGTTTGGACGGAAGGGCTGCCCGCACTCCGCCCCTCTGGCTCCGCACCTGGTAGTGGCCTCTGACCGTTCCAAGGATGCGACGGGCCCTCCTTTAGGCTTCCCGAGCACTCTGTGGGTCTCTAATTGTGGCAGTAGCCATGTCTTATCTTGGTAATTTCAGTTTGCCTGCTGTCTTCCCCATTACGCTATAAATACAGGGAGGGGATGACTCATGACTTTAATCTTTTTCTTATGTATAAAGGTGTCCTAGTAATGCTCAGTGAATGAATAAGTGGGATCAGGTTGTCAGGAATGAGGTGGAGGCCCTTAAGAACACTTGGAGACATCTTGACGTTTCCTGAGACAACAATCCCAGATGGAGAAATGCGTCTTTGATTGTCAAATATCCATTAAACTTCAAACATTCATGCAACACTTGTTCAGGAAGGATGTCTTTTTTTTTTTAAGATGAGTATTCCCAGCCATTTAAGATACACATTTCACTACAAGGCATGTGGGAGGACTGTTTACAGAGGAAAGAAGAGGGACGATGAATGCAGGTGGAGGGGCCTTGGGGCAGAGGGACCCTATGCTGGTTTTACAGGCACTGCTGCTAAAAATATGCATATAGAAAACACAGCTGTCAGAACGGGCATCGCAATAATTACAGAACCCATTAAAAACTCTCACCGCTCAATATCCAATGCCTTTTGAAAACAGAGATGCAGCTCTCAGATCACAGCATATGAAATTCAAGCAGTGTTTGTCACTGCCCTGCTCAAATGTCACAACACATGTGCACACGCACCATTCCTTTTCCACGTGTTATCTAGTTTCAGGTGTTCAGCCCAGTGGTCTTAAGGGCCTGGTGGGGGGCTGGGACCCCTCCTTCCTGGGGGGGAGCTCCACACTCTGCTGCTGAGATATCGCTCCCGATTTCTATCTGCCACATGTAGGTGTGGGACCAGCTGGGTTCACATCTCTGCCTCTCCGACCAGCCTTCTCCAAAGCAGTCTTTAAAAATGCTTCTTTTTTAAGCCCCTAGTTGTAGGACTCTTACTCAGCAAGAATTCAGGCAGTTCTGAATGATGGCTGTTCTGTAGTTTAGTTGTAATTTGGATGTGGTTGTGTGAAGATGTGAGTACCCTGTTTACCTATGCAGCCATCTTGACCAGATGTCTTAAGGCATCTTGAGCTAGTAGCTGCTGTTGGATCTGAAGCCTTCGTTTGGAATTTTTCTCGATATAATGGTTTGCTGACTTGATGGCAGACTTTAGGCACGTGAAAGAAAAGAATGCTCTGTCCTGGGCATTGTTTTCTGTAACCAAAGGGACCGCAGGTATATTATCAATAGCAAACAACACAAGCAGCATTCTGGTTGGCGTGCTGGAGACGCGCTTGAACAGACTGGCTGCTTCCGAGCTCGCCATTCCCGGGCGCAATGTCTAAATGACAATCAGTGTGTGTGTGTGTGTGTGTGTGTGTGTGTGTGTGTGTGTGTGTGTGTGTGTTCATTCATTCATTCATTTCTGCTGAGCTCCCTGCGATCTCATTTTGTGCACGCGCAGTTGAGGGTATCTTTCTACTAGGCATCCCCCCCCTCAATTTCTAGCCTTTCTGGAGGCCCCAACTTCAACCTCAGTCTCCATAGCCCAATGCAACTACTTGAGCTCTACTTGTCAAGCACTGCAGACAGGAAAGTGCCTTATGGATAAACAATTTGGAGTAAAATTCCCCGAGTGTGCTTCCCTTTTCCCAAGAGTTGCGTGTCCTCCAATTCTTCTTAGGGTTTTCTCCAGTGCCTACTTCATAGACTGTCATGACATAGACCAAGACAATATCTGTAAAGCATGTCGACATGAGGCTGACCTTTACCCCCACACCATGGGGGATCCCTCAAGCACAGAGTGGGTATCGATCTTCCAGGACCTGGCTGAATTGGGTTACCCAACTGGGGGTGCTTGCTGTCTTACCCAAGCCAGAGGTACAGCCTTCTCTTTTGGCAGTGAGTGTGCTGGGGCCCAGCTGGCCCTGGACCAGACTCCGGGGGCAGCGGTGGGAGGCCACACTGTCCTAGGCATGTATCCAGAAAAGCACTCCACAATATTAGCTCCTGCGTGTGTGCCAGCCGCAGCCACCATCTGAGATGGCGTGTGGGCACCGGAGTCACAAGTGTGGCTATCTGGAGTCCCAGGGGCTTTGCTCACTGCCGTTTGGAGAATTTCAATGAGAAACTTAAAAACTGCCGTTGAGGATTTTAAACAAATAAAGTTGTTCCAGACACATATTTTCGAATCATAAAAAAGTTCCTAACAGAGAAGAGCAGAATATAAATCAAAATAAATGGCTGAATATGTTTTCTTGGAAAATGATAACTACCTCTAGTTAGAGAGTGGAGTGCCAAGATATAGGTGTTAAAATAGCAACCTCATCGAACCATGATATAGGTTACTTTCCTGGGGTTAATCCCATTCTGCTCAATAAGATGCTCTAAAAACTGTGAACATGGGGGAAACATAATCAGTTCTTTTCTATTCCACCATATTTGAGAGAGTGACAAAATATATATAGCGCTGAGATTTAAATAAACTTTAGCTGCAAAATCAAGTAGAAACTGCCAAAGTGGAACAGGAGTATTATTACGAGAACTCAAAAAAATTAAAATTCTTTGACGTACACGTTTACTAGAAGAGACCAGATGTTTAACAAAAGCTAAAAAATATTAAAGATATTTAAACATTCTACCAGCTGGTGTCCTATAATTATGCTAAAGTAGACCCCTTCCTCAAAACACTGAGGAGGGAGAATGGGAAAATCTGTGCACACCATGATCCCTGTTTCTGCAGTTTGCATCTGGTGGTATTTTTAGTCTCATCGTATCAAAGTGAAAATGCAGAGTGCAGAATCAGCTTTGAAATCCCCTGGTCTCCTTCACACACACACACACACACACACACACACACACACACACACACTCCAAAATGAAAAATCTCATTAGAATTAAATTGTATGTCAAAACATCATTATGTTTAGTTCATTGTCTCTTTTACTTACTTCTTTTCAGATTTTATTTATTTATTTTTAGAGAGAGAGGGGGGAAGGGAGAAAGAGAAGGAAAGAAACATCAATGTGAGAGCGAAACATTGGCCAGTTGCCTCTGGCACACACTCCGACTGGGGACCAAACCCACGACCCAGACATATGCCCTGAAAGGGAATCAAATTGGTGACCCTTCGCTTTCTGGGAGGGCACCCAACCAGCTAAGCCACACCAGTCATGGAAGGTTATTGTGTCTATTAAAAGAATTGATAAACTGTCTTTGTCCGTGGTCCTTTACCATGCTCCTTGCCTTGATCCTTTGGTTGGGGGTGGGAGGGGGACTGAAAGCGGAGTGTGGTGGTGGGTGGGGCCAGGAAGAGTAACGAGGTGGGGGGATGGGGACAACTGTAACTGAGCAACAGCAAATAAAAAATTTTTTTTAAGAAATGGGAAAAAAAGTTTTTAATTGATAAACTAGATAAGTTCAGAATGAACATTTTTGATGATATTGTTAATTATTGCATTAGGCTAATCCCCCTAAGATGTCTATTCCTAACCCTGGAACCTGTAAATTGTGACTTGACTTAATGAAAACTTTATAGCTGTGACTAAATTAAGTGCCTTGCAATGGGGTGATTACTCTGGATTCTTCATTGGACTCAATGTAATGACAAGAGTCCTTATCAGAGGGAGGCGGCAGGGGAGGGAGGGAGGGCACGTGGTGACAGAAGCAGGGGTAGGAGCGTGCATTTGAAGATGCTGGGCTGCTGGCTCTAGGGACAGAGGCAGGGCCATGCACAAGGAGCACAGGTGACCTGCTGCAGCTGGGACAGACCAGACCACGGACCCTTCTCTAAGCCTCCGACAGGAGCCAGTGCTACCAACAGTGTGACATTAGCCCAGTGACACTACATTTGAACTTCTGACTTGTAGAACTTTAAAGTAAGATATTTGTGTCATTTTAGGCCACTCTTTTGTGATTATTTATTATAGCAGCCATAGGGACCTACCGCAATGACTATCGCTGGTCATTGTAATGACTGGTAATAACGGCTTTATTGGCCCAGCTCGGAGCAGAATATGAACAAAAAGCTTACTGACACAAAAAGATTTCAGTTTGTTCAGTGCACACCATCCGTCTGTTGGGTCTTACTGAACTGCTCAAATAGGACCCAAAAGTATGAAATAGAGTCCAGCTTATCATTGCATTTTCTCTTGATTCTAAAGAACATTTGGCCTAACCCAAGGTCACACAGATTTCCCCCCTTTTCCCTCTAAGGTTTATAGTTTATAGGTTTATAGTTAAAGGTTTATAGTTTTGCCTCCTATATTCAGGTCTATGATCGCTCACGTGGGTAAATTTGGGGTGCGGTGTGAGGGAAGAGTTCAATTAATCTCCTTGTGTGGAGCTATCTCATGGTCCCGGCACCATCTGTTGAAGAGATTATCCATTCCCCTAAGGGACTGCTGTGCCTTCACAGTCAGGGTTGAAATTGGGAAGTGAAAGTCCTCTAACTTCCTACTTCTCAGAATTGTTTTGCATTGTCCTTTGCATTTCCACATAAATTTTAGGACTGGCTTCTCAATTTCTGCTGGCATTTTACAAAGTTTTATGTTGATCAATTTAGGGAGAAATGTCTCCTATTCCTTAAACCTGGCTTGCCCCGGATCTGTATGTACCCAGCCAACTAATTAATACTTGGCCCCTCTTGGGTCTTGTGATTGGTAGGACAAAGACATAAGACCTTTTCCTGGAAGCAGACTTCATCTGTCATTACTGATTCCCCCCGCTTCGGCGCCCTACCATTTCTCAGGATTAGCTGTCCGTTTCATCTCTCCCTTTTTTCTATTTCCTGCTGGTGCCTTTCCCGTGCCCACTTAGCATCGTCCCCTTTTGCGGTGGCTGGCTTCGTTTCCACTCAGCCGCTCTCTCACTTTGGGCTGGTGCCCCATTCACTTTCAGCCTCTCCATTCTGCTTTCCTCTTCCAAGAGACTGGTGTGGTTCCAAGTCCTGTGACCCAGAGTTCCTTCATTAAACTGTGAGCCTTTCCCTCTGCCCAGTCTCGTCCCGAGGGCAAGTGAGGAAACGGTGGAACAATAGAGCGGGTTTAGAACACGTGGTTCCTCTTACTGACCATGTCTTATACCAACTGTGTGTGATCAGGGGCTGGTTACTAACTCCTTGCATCATCGGCTTCCTCAACTGGAACACGGAGATATTGAAAACGTCCCCATCAACTCAAATAGTTGGTTGAGAGTCCAACTACATCACATATAAGAAAGTTCATTAAAAGCAGGAGAATGCATTAGCATAAGCTAGTATATCCATTAAGCATTCAAAATACATTGTTTCTCCTCAACTAGATCATGACAGTGTATTTCTATAGCATCTAACAGACACATCTACGTATTTCAAGAGGTCTGTACTTTTGTAGTATTGTAAGGCGCATAGAAAGGGCTTTATAACTGTTTTAGTTAAAAATAAGAAAATCTTTGAAGTAGTTGGAAATAATCACCTGGACCCGGAATAGGCCCGTGTAACTTGGATGAGCCCACGCCTGTCGTGTATATGTGGGACAGAGGCAGAGACACGGAAAGAGCAGGAGACAGAGAGGGACACTTCTTTCAGTGAACATCTTAAGAGGGTCTAGCACCTTGTGAGGCCAGCCCTGGTGTAATGAGTCTGGAAAATAAGCGTACAAAAACTGAAGTTTGTGCTTAGAGAGACAGTCGCATATTGAAACTCCAGGTCAGGAGTCTGTAGTGAAAGATGGCCACGACCTCCCACCCCACCCACACCGAAAAAGCACACTTTTTTTAAATGAAAACAAAATAGGACAGTTCTTTGCTTTCACTTCATAGGCCCTTTGGAGCAAAAAAGGGTATGAGACCAGGGAGAAAGCTACAGCAAGGCATCAGTTCTAATCCAAATCTCGGAATCCAGGTCTTGTATACACTTGTGAACTTGTCCTGCTAAACCTACCATGCAGAAGATTGAGCCTTAACTCATAAATTAGAGGAGCAGACATTTATAGATTCCATACATAGACCACTCTTATCAATCAATTCCTTATTCATAAAGTAGGGAATCTGTGTGAGTTCTCAAAAATTCGAACACCCACTTATCTTTCAAAGCGAAGAATTACAAATTCAGAACGCTTGTACTCAGAAAGAAGAATGTATGGCTCTGTTTGCTTCAGCCCGACTCCATGTGTTGGAGTCTCACCAGATGATATATTCTGTCGTACAGTGCAAGCTTGTGCGGGCCATTCGCCTCCCAGTGCACCCCCACTTTGGTCTCTTCTGAGCGGAGCAGCTGCCCACCAAAGCAGTTGAGCCAAACTTTTCTGGGACTATTGATGCAATTATTCATTAGCTAATGGATTCTTAAACAGTTGGACTGAATTTCCCTTTCTCCAATCCAAGTACTGAAACAGCAAGCTTTTCTTCACACATTTTTTCTGAGACCCCACGCCTCAAGTCTAAATGGAATACTAAACTTCCCGTCAGCATGGCTGTTGCTCAAATTCGTCTCCGTTCATTGACTTCTTTGGTTCAATCGGAAATACGTGTGAGCGCACAGCAGACGTCGGCCCCTTGGACATTAGGAGGAGAAAGTAAGAGGACGAGAGAAAACGATAACGAGGGAGGAGGGCGGGAGAGAAGGACGGGGGCGTGGAGGAGGACGGGAGAGGAGAGCACCTGTGCCATTCTGGGTTCATGCGGACACCATCCACAGCGAGCTGTAGGATGTGCTAATTTATATTTACCCACGTGGTTTGCTCAGGAGGTTAGAGGCCCTTCTAGGGCTGAGAGCAATATTACATTCACAATAAAACAGATACAAAAAATGTATGCAATATGTTTGAACATATAAACAGGTATTTTTCTACCTCTTCACCCCCTTTTCTGAAAAATTAAGCCAGACAAAAACATTTTTGAGCTATGCAGCAATTGCATTTTAATAAAAAAATTGCCTTGGGAAGAATGTCCACAGGCCTGCCTACTCTTTCAGCAGTTTTAACAACTGAATGTTAACAGACTCAAAGATACAGAAAACAGCGGTGCTTGCCAGTGGGAGAGGAGTTGTGGGGTTGGGTGGAAAATGTGAAAGAATGAACACAAATCAATAGTTACAAAACAGTCAGGGGGGTGTACAGTACAGCCTAGAGAACGTAGTCAATAACATCGTAATAACCACGCGTGCTGACAGGTGGGCAACTGGAAGTATCTGGGGTAACACGTTGTGAAGTATGTGGCTGTCTAACCCCATGCTGTACACCTGAAACCAATACAAAATAACATGGAAGGTACATAGCAATTGAAAAATAAAAATTTGAAAATGTACGATTCATTTCGGATTCCTGAGGGGAACATTCAGGAAAACTGAAGTAATTTTCTTCTTAGAATAAAGCAGGCAGTGTGGAAGCGTGAGAGTTTCTTTTTCTCCCTAAGGAGCCCCGGCGTGGGAGTGGAAGGGGGAAGAACACGCGTTAACTTGGATCTTGCCAGTACACGGCGTGACTGCTCTGGGGCGGATGGAACCCGACAGCTGTCAAAGGAGCCATCCCTGCAGGACGCCCGCAGGCGGGGGGCCTGGAACCGGGCGCTGTGAGCAGGAAGAAAGCGTTGCTGATGGAAAACCCTGTGCATTGCAATGCGAGCACTTAGGGTGATCTGTTCCCATGAGGGCTCCTTAGCAACGCCCCATACGTTTTGACATGTACTGCTTCCGTCTACTTTATTAGGAATATTTTATAACTTCCCCTGTGACTTTCTCATTTGTGCCATTTAGAAAAGTGGTTTTTCTTTAACTTTTCTAAACAGTTGGCGTGTGATGAACGTCTTTCTGTGACTGAGGTTTACGTCTGGTCCAATTTCCTTTTCATTGAAGGACGTAGTTTGTGTGCTTCGGTTCTTTGCACGCTCTTGAGACTGCAGCTCAGGCTGTGGTGTACCTTTGGGGACGCGCCTGTGCACTGACAGAGAAGGCACATTTTGCTCTTGTCCTCAGAGCTCCTGTCCGCACCCCGAGAGACCGCATTTAGGTGTACTGCAGATATGAAGAAATCGTATGCTTATTACGGAGACGCCCCCCAAGTCACGGGGTCTCACCCACAGACCGGATTTGCGTAGGATGGACAAGTATTTCCGATAAGAGGTTCCACCTGAGGACCACGTCGCCAGCCTCGTGAAAGTCAAGTCTGGGGTGCCGTGGCTGGGCCAAAGCACCTGACCCCCCGAAGTATGTCCCGTACCCGACCAGGTTGCGGCCCCGGCCCGGCCCTGTTCAGCAGAAACACTGAAATAACTCCCTCCAGATGGGATTTTCGGTGTGTTTGTACACACATGCCTCCTAATTTCAGGGCCATTTTTAAAACATGACTTGTAATAAAAAATAATTTCTCAAAGCTTTCCTATTTTGGCAGAGATCAAAATAGTATCCTCCCTCTTCAGGGTGCTCTCCACCCTGTCCCTGGTGCTTTTTGTCATTTTAATTTTTTCACTATTGACACTACTGCAGATGTCCCCCTGCCCCACCTGCCACCACACTGCTGCCCGAGTCCATGGGTTTTGCATAGAGCATGCATGTTCCCTGGCTAACTTCTTCCAGTCCCTCGCCCCCTCCCATCTGAGATCTGTCAGTCTGTCCATGCATCCCTGCCTTCGGTTTTATTTTGTTCATCAGTTCATTTCATCATTAGATCCCTGGTTCTTTTTGGAGGTCCTGTTCTGATTAAGGCCCTCCTCTGCTTACTGTCATTTCAGACATCAGAGCCTGTGATCCTGCTGTCTCTCCGATGTACAATCGACTCCCTGCCCTTGTTCTCCGCCTGTCTGCGATCCTACCTGGCCTTCAGGTCTCCGGTAAATTCTGCATTCTCTACAGAGCCTTCTGTGACCCTCGATGCTTCCAGTAGCATGACTGTCTGTCCCCTTTGAGTCCCCATGGCTCGGTGCTCATGCCCTTGTTAGTGTTCATCATAATCGAACATGTTTTCATTGCCTCTCTCCTGCTTTTCCCACTAGATCATGAGCTTCTGATGCACAAAAATAATAGTTTACTCATGTTGGTACCTTGTTTCCTAGCCCAGAAACTGTAGTCAATAAAGAATAACCATTTTCACTTGATTTTCATCAACTTTTGATTACTATGTTATTCACAAGGTTTTCAAGCCAACAGGATAAAAGTTCTGAGATGAAATTTGATTCTTAACTGGTTTTACTTTAATGGAATCTCCATGAGTTTCACTTATTTGTAAAGCAGCATAAACACTGTCGATCACTCACAGTATTTAGTTTTAGAGCATCTCTTTTATCTTCCATTTAATTTTCCCATCCAACATGAAGAATTCGTTTACAATCTACAGAAAGGGCACTGGAGGGTCCAAAGAAACATTCCAAATGCAATCCTTTGCTGCAAGAAATGCTGGCTTAAATCAAGAAAAGATAAACATACTTAACCGCCACCCCGGTGTTCGGGCCAGTTAAAGGAAAACTTAATCAACAGGCCGGGAGACAGCTCAATGACTCATGAATATTAAACAGGACTTTCATTAAGCCTAACAACATTGAAAAATGCTGCATAGTTGAGGCATACTCGTGGAAGTGATCCATAAGACCCAACCGCCTCCCACCCGTTGGGTCTCCAGTAAGAGTCATGTGTCTGAACGTTAATGCAGATGACATTGGAATCGGGAATCATGGGTGCAGCCATGTAGATAACTGGTAAGTGTCATCTGGCGTGCGGCCTACATCATCATGTCACCAGGGAATTGGTTTCAGAATATAGACAAATATGGAATAATATTTTAAGAATGATGCTGTGGTGGTAGTAACAGCAGCAAAAGAACAAAAAGACAGTTTGAGGACCTGAGACATTACCCTAACTTTTTCCCAGAGGCTTTCATGGGGGGGCAGGGAACGGGAAAGGGCCAGGAGGAAGCAGGTTTTTGTTTCACCCAGTCGTCTCTGCGCTGAACGTCACGCACACATGCCCGTGAGCTCGGTTGGCTTCTCTCGGTGCTTCGGGGGGCGGGCCGTCCCGTGGTGCCGGGAGTGGGGTGTTTGAGACCCTGCGGCAGGTTTCACACTCTTCATCTTTACACTGATTTCCTTTTTTTTTTTTTAAAAAAAGATTTTTATCTTGATTTCTCAAGTTTCATTCCAATCATGCTAAGATTTCCGAGCCACTGTTCCAGAAAATTGAGTTTTTTCCTGTCTATCTGAACTGCCTCTTGCAGACCAGCCTCAGTATGGCGGTGATGCGGCTGGAACAGGGGTCCCCCTCCCACCAGGGATCACCTGTCTGGTCATTCAGTTGACCCCTTCCTCACTCACGCGTTCACAGTGTCCTTCAGACGATCCAAGTCAGACGACCGGTAGGAGAGGGCAGTCCACCCGCAGGGGAGGGCAGGCTTTGGTGATGGGGTGACAGGTGAGGGAAGAGGGTGGGTGAGGGAGATAAGTTAGGAACTGAAGGAGCTGGTGCCTCAGGTACACGAGGGGGGACTCAAAACATGGCATTTATTTATAAAAAACTGTGTACTTATTCTCACACGTTTA